>JAQIXR010000161.1:0-45108 GCA_034700825.1 Quadroppia sp. Gr-Ori-00064 | reverse complement strand
TCAGGACTACAATACTCCCACCGCCGGAAAAGTTGCAAAAAATGATGACAAAGTTTAAAGAATTTCACATAAATTTTATGAAAGAATTTAAGTAAACAAAAGAATTGTTTTGTTTATTATTTGTTATAATTTTTGTAAAATTTAAATCAATTTTAGTTTTTTTTATAATTTAAATTAACTTTAGATGTATTTCATCAAAGAATAGTATATTTTGAATAATCGTTTAGAATGACATGACATGACATTGGTGACATAGATGACATGGTGACATTGAGACCTGGGTCACAATAGGCTTTGTCTCACTCTTTGAGTATTCAAATGATTATACCATTTAATGATTATCTCAACGAAGGTATTGAAGCGCAAAGTAATTAACGTTTGGATGCTATGAATCATAGCTTGTGTTGCGTTGGGTATTATACACCCGGCTTAGAATCCAACTTGTGTTGAAAAACCTTTAATAACTTTTGATCTAATTATGCGATTTTAAAAATTCTTGCACTAAATTAACTCTGAAATGATCTCATTTTTAAATCATAAAGGAAATTAAAATATTCATCAAGGTAAAAAATCTGTAGAGGTTTTTATTATAATGGAACCATAATGTGAATTTAATAAAAATATTTGTTCATAAATTTTTTAAATTAAATATTCATCAATTAATATAATAAATTATTTGTTTTCTTTAAATTCTATCTTTTTTATTAATATATATTACAAATTAAAAAAAATTCTTATAAAAAGCATTCAAACTTCAAAATTCCTAGATATCTCCATAGATGACCATTATAACAAAAACCTTTACAGAATTTTTACCTTGATGAATATTTTAATTTCTTTTAAGATTTAAAAATGAGATCATTTCAGAGTTAATTTAGTGCAAGAATTTTTAAAATCGCATAATTAGATCAAAAGTTATTAAAGGTTTTTCAACACAAGTTGGATTCTAAGCCGGGTGTATGTGCATAACTTGTTTGGTAGACAACCTGCCAGTGCTGGCACTCAGGCACTGGTAGTTATGAGAAGTTAAGTCATTAAGCATTTGATGCAACGTTTTGTTGACATTAAACACAAGCAAACTATGGACTCAATGCCTATGTCTTGCGATACTTTCGTTGTGTTACCGCCGATGACGACCAATGGATTGACAATCTTTGGTAAGAACTCCGACAGACCTAACGGTGAAGTACAAGAAGTGGTTTATTACCCGAGAAAGACATATGAAAAGGACAGTCAAATTGAGGTAAGGCTTGAAGTGATTGACGAATGCATTGAAATAATGCATATTTAGTGCACTTATATATCAATTGAATCCACGCCACAAACCTATGCAGTCATCTTAAGTAAGCCCTCCTGGATGTGGGGGTCAGAGATGGGCGCCAATGAGTTTGGTCTATGTATTGGCAACGAAGCCGTTTGGACACAACTTAATGGACCCAATGATGAAGAGGAAAGACTTCTGGGAATGGATTTAGTGAGACTTGGCCTCGAAAGGGCACAGACAGCTCGTCAGGCAATGGCTGTTATGACCAACTTGTTGGAGAAGTATGGACAGGGAGGTACCTGTTCCGAGACATCGTCCTTCACCTATCACAACGGCTTTCTCATCGTTGACTCCAATGAGGCCTTTGTTCTCGAGACGGCTGACCGTCACTGGGCTGTGGAAAGGGTTGAGTCAGGGGTTCGGAATATATCCAATTGTTTGAGTATTGGAACCAAAATTGATTTGATGAGCGATGGCCTCAAACAGACAGCCATTGACAAGGGGTTGTGGGACGGCATCCAAGAGTTCAACTTCGCTAAAGTGTTTGGAACCGAAAGTTCAGACAATCAACGATTTATTGCCGGAAAAGATCTTCTCTTCAATTATTCCAAAGGTTTGACATAATTTCAATCAATGATAACTATATTGTCATCGAAACGATGACTTGTTCTCGACTTTAGAAGAGATCATGAATTGAAAAATCAGTTTAAATTTGAACTTAAATTTTAATGCTTTTTGAATATACAGTAAATTTGATGACTTTTATTGAATTGAATTGTTTTTTGGTTCACATCTTATATAATGGGATCAAATAATACATTTTTAAATTTTATTAAACCCTTTATAAACCCCTGAAAACCATTTGACAGTATATTTGACAACAATTTATTACAATTGTCTAATGATTTGAATCCAAACCTAAAGATAATTCATTTGACATAAACTCAATGATCCGTATATTGAGAGACGAGTCGAGTGGTATCTGTCGTTCTTGTGATGACGCCTTCCCTACCACTTCAAGTCAGGTCAGTCGTCTTTCGATTCATTTGTTCCTTTGATTCACTTATTCCTAATCAAAGGTCTCTGTAATATCCAAATCGGATTCCCGTCCTTCGTGTCACTGGTTTACTGGAACACCAGATCCCATGCATTCTGTATTCAAACCATTCATATTTTGTCCAAACTTTGAGATAACAGCAAATATTGTGTCTCCGGTAATACCTGACGATCCGGTGAAGACTAAACCACGTTTCAAAAGACGTGTCGATAGAAGACATTTACTCTACAAAATGCATCAAATCTTTTACCCGAAGTTAACTGATCCCAACCCTGAGGGACAAGCATTGCGACAGACTTTGAGACGATTGGAAAATGATTGCATTGAAGAAGTGGAACAAATGTTACAAAACTTTGATCCAAACGAAGAATCATTGAATATTAAAGATTTATTCAACGATTGCATTGAATCTGAGCTAAGATTCTACAAATAAATAGAATTTATTGAATTATTGATAAAAACATTCATTACTTCAATATTATTCTAATCAACGAATAGTTGTATTTCAATAACAAAAATCACTTTCTTATGAATGAAATTATATTCACATTTATATCAAACATTTATAACATTTATATTAATTTATTGCTCTTTACTATCAATAAAATCATGTTTATAAACAACACTCAAATTATCACTTCTTTTGCTAATGTTTGGATCAGTTCTAAAGAAGTGACGATTCGATCACTTTTGCATAACTCAAACATTTGAATGAATTTTGATTTCATTTGTATTGTGTTTTATAACAGTTTTGCAGTAATAATGATATTCTAAACCCATTTCATTGAGTCATTGAATTAAATATTATATAATTTGATGAACTTTTTGTTAGTTTAAGAGATTTGAGATAATGTGATAAGAGTTTGAATGCCTTAATTGAGACAATGTTAACACTGTATTCAATGACAGACTTATGTAAAGCTATTGAATATTTATCGACAAATGTATTCAATTTTGTGATCATTGAATCAATACTTTTATTGTATTATTATTTCAATCATTAATGAAATACTAATGGGTTTGAGGTTATGATAAGCACTGTATGTGATCGACAGTGGAAAAGGTGAGGCCATCCTCTGTCACCTGATCTGATCCATCCTATTCTTCAGTTGAATATTGTGGTAAAAATTTAGAAGTTTTGGAATAATTGCCATTTTTTTGTATAAACGACAAATAATATTGAAAATAAAACCACCGGTTCCTCATTGAGAGGGAGGACCTATTGATATCAAGGTTAGTCTGTCATGTCGTTTGCGAATGTCTAGTCTATAGAGTTGTGCCAAAAGTGACGACAACTCACTCACTCTCTCTCTCTCTCTCTCACACTGTATTGGATTGAGTCGAGGGGTAGATCTAAGGGCTCGAGTGGTGAGGACTTTGTCGTACATTTGATTTGAAAGCTATAATATCCTCACATCAGAAGTGGTGAGACTTTATTGCTTATCACAACCCCTGCAAAGCATTCACTTTATAACTTTATACCCCTTTCCACAGACGTCGGTAAGCATTGGTTATATTGGATCAATTGGCTATAATTAACAGCTTTTACCCCTTAATGGTAACCAAAGCCGGTGTTTGATTGACATTTAAGACCTCAGTGTTTGATGTGAAGATTTGAACCACTATTTGATGATTGAATGACACAATCATACGATTAGTCTATAGTTATGAATGACTTTCAGATGAATGCAATTGTTGTGACATTTAATGCAAACCTATTTATAGTTGTAATCAAAGACCGGTTTTCGTCAATCCATTCAATATTTTCTGTCTTTTCCTTTAATTTCCGTTTGTTTTCCAATCAAATCAAATGTGATTTAAACCATATTTTAATATTATTTTCTATTTTCAGGTGTTTTTCACATAAATAATATTTTTTTGAACATTAACTCAAAAAATGGTATTTTTGTTATAATTATATTTCAAATAATTATTGAAATTTCATTGTCTTGAAGTCTGTCTCACATATCGGTCGACGTTTTGTCCCCCTTTTGGACCGGATCTTAATTGAAAGATATGTCAGTTTGACTACCGTTCCGGTCAGGCATATATCTGGAGATTCAGATGTAATTGATTTGAATTTTAAATGAAATAATCTTTTAATTGAATGTCATTTAACCCAAGGATTTGAAGGGGATTTTAGCCAAAAAAATCGTTGATCACCAAAAACGGGTGAAGGAGTTCAGGGGTGCTTACGGCGCCAAAGTGATCGGGGAGATAACTGTGGATCAGGTGTTTGGAGGCATGCGAGGACTCAAGTCTTTGGTGACGGAAACTTCATATTTAGATCCAGAGGAAGGCATTGCTTTCAGAGGATATTCTATTCCTCAAATCCGAAAAACTCTACCGACAGCTCCTGGAGGTGAAGAACCTCTTCCTGAGGGTCTCTATTGGTTGTTATTGACAGGAGATTTGCCGACACCCGAACAGGTGAAGGGGTTGTCCAAAGCCCTGGCCTCTCATGCAGACCTGCCCTCACATGTGGTAACAATGCTGAACAACTTTCCCTCACATCTGCATCCGATGTCTCAATTCAGTGCTGCCATAACTGCTTGTAATACAGAATCACTTTTCGCCAAATCCTATGCCGAAGGGGTAAATAAGAGTACATATTGGGAGCACACCTTTGACGACGCCCTTCGACTAATCGCTAAATTGCCGACAATTGCGGCCACTATTTATCGCAATCTATACCGCGACGGCTCTTCGATTGGTGCCATTGACACCGATAAGGACTGGTCGGCGAACTTCACTTCAATGCTTGGC
This sequence comes from Quadroppia sp. Gr-Ori-00064, assembly GCA_034700825.1. Taxonomy (NCBI): domain Eukaryota; kingdom Metazoa; phylum Arthropoda; class Arachnida; order Sarcoptiformes; family Quadroppiidae; genus Quadroppia; species Quadroppia sp. Gr-Ori-00064. The sequence goes on along the minus strand of JAQIXR010000161.1, from coordinate 40,021 downwards.
TACAATGACCCGAAGTTTACGGAATTAATACGACTTTACTTAACTATTCATAGGTTTGGTTTGTCTTTGAATTGGTTTTGAATCCATTTTAATGTCAATTATCGTCCAGTGATCACGAGGGCGGTAATGTCAGTGCTCACGCCACCCATTTGGTGGGAAGTGCACTCTCTGACCCTTATTTGTCTTTTGCCGCCGGTATGAATGGATTAGCCGGTCCTCTGCATGGTTTGGCCAATCAGGAAGTGCTGATATGGGTGACCAAATTGCAGAAGGAATTAGGAGGAGAAGTATCTGACGATAAGCTCAAAGACTTTGTATGGAAGACATTGAAATCAGGACAGGTATGTGAGAATATGGCACACAATCGTGATTTGATGTATATTATGTGATGGACAGGTGGTTCCGGGCTATGGACACGCAGTTCTTCGTAAAACTGATCCGCGATATATAGTGCAAAGAGAGTTCTCTCTCAAACACTTACCCGACTATCCCTTATTCAAACTCGTGTCGCAAATATTCAAAATAGTTCCGCCAATTCTCTTGGAATTAGGAAAAGTGAAGAATCCCTGGCCTAATGTCGACGCTCACTCAGGAGTCATATTACAAGTAATTAATTTTTTTGAATAATATTTGAAAAATGATTAAATGTTTTGCTTTTATCAAAAGTATTACGGAATGAAAGAAATGAGTTATTATACTGTCCTCTTCGGTGTGTCGCGTGCTTTGGGTGTCATGTCTTCACTCGTATGGGATCGAGCTTTGGGTCTACCCATTGAAAGACCTAAATCTATGACTACAGAAGGCCTACAGAAGTTGGTGGGCGCGACATAACTGGGTTTCGGTCCTACAATACATCGTTTAATGAGAAAATGTATTATTATTTAAATGAATTGAATTACGAATGGCTTTGAAATTCAAACTTTTTCTCATGTTTTTTGTGAAGGCTTTTAGAAAAATAATTAAATTAAGGTCTCGTTTGATATCAATTAGAGTGCGTTTATTCGCGAAATTGTCGTTGAATTAATTGTTTTTGTGATTAGATTTTAAGTATTTCATCGATGAATAGAATCTCGGATTCGATAAAGTCATTAATGGCTCATAAATTAAGAGTTTTAATCACATAATAATTAAATGTCTTTTAAATGTTTAAAATATTTATTCAAACACTTTTCTGAAGCAATAATTCATTCAATAATTGAACTGAAAATCTGTTAAATAATATGTGTTTTTATGTAATTTTATTTCTCTGTCAGTCATTAGCACTAAATTTAATCAATAAAACGATTATTAATATTAATATTCAATTAATTTATTTCAAACTCATACACTGTATTGAGTACGACATCCCCCCTGTAAAGGGGGTGTATAATCAGCACTGCATAACGCATTTATTTGTCTCATTAACATTGGACTGAATTTGCGATAAAAATAACGAATTTTTGACAATTGAGTTGAGCTTTGAAATTGAATTGCTATCAAAAGACGAACAAATAGTTGGCAAACATTACAGCAGTTATATATAAGTTGTAATACTTTTATCATCCATTCAATTGACATTCAATTCAAACAAATCTATTGTTTTTCAATTCATTTAAATGCAAATTATTTTTAAATTATTATAATTTTTAATTTTTTCAATGAGTGAACCCTTTTATAGTATTTAACATTTTTTGGTCAAAGAATATTCTTTAATAATATCAGAATGACCTGAATATGAGAGACAGTGAAACCCTTGTCATAGTTTTGAAGGATTTGTGAATGAAATGATGAAAAGGGTTTCACACAAATAGTGTTACATAAATGTGGGCTAAATCTGCAAAACGAGTCAATCGTTTGTTTTGAATTTTCTGTCATTTAGTTGTAATTTATATTAAATTTTGTTTTCAATATTTAGTCAAATGTTTTTAATTAATAATAAATCAATTTTAAGATCAAATAAACAAATATTAAATATATCTCAAAATTATTCAAATATTACATCAAATCGTAATCCAATTGAATGGCACTCAAAGAAGTCTATTGTTTTAAGATGTGATCAACAAATCCAAAGACCTTTTAATAGACAATTGTTTGGATTTCCTCTGAAACCAAATGTCTCAAAGTTTAGGAGATATAGAGAGAGAAGACTTTTGGGGTTAGTCTTCAATTGTCTTCAATGATGTCTTTCATACCATTAATACAGTATTTGATTAACAGTTACTCAAAGGAACAGTTGTATGAAGTGGTGTCTCGAGTAGAAGACTATCACCTCTTTGTTCCGGCGTGTGTTAAGTCCAAAGTGTCTCATCGCACCCATACCTACCTGTGCGCTGAGCTCGAGATAGGAATTCCACCCCTTATTTGGGAGAAATACACCTCTCGAGTGACACTTTGTAGACCTGATTCCGTGTCCGCCAAATGTATTGACGGAAAGCTATTCAAACATTTAGAGACCAATTGGAAGTTTGGCGACGGGTTGGCCGATAACCAACTGTCCTGTACTCTGGACTTCAGTCTATCGTTTGAATTTCGATCTTTAATTCACTCACAACTGGTTTATGTCTTCTTCGATGAGATGACCCGTCAGACAGTGAACGCCTTCCTGAAGAGAGCCCAACAATTGTATGGAAAGCAAAGTCTTGTTATTAATAGCAATCCATTGACTCAAAAGACATAACATTTGTTCTCATTATTTATTTATTAGTTTTAAATATATTTTAAACTTTCGTTAAATAGATCCAAAAATGTTATAATTGTATGAAATTATAAATCAAATAATTTTAATCAAATATTTTATTTTTGAAAATAAATTGAAAAAATCCTAAATTTAATTGTATTTGAGATTTAATATAAAAGTAATGAAATTTTTGAATTAATTTCGATACAAATCATGACTACATTTAAAGAAAACATGATTTTATTGATTAAACAATTGTTTCAAAAGAACTAATCGTTTGATGAAAAGCAATGAAAAACTAATTTTAATAATTATCTAATATTAAGACAATGTCTTCAGTTGTCTTCAGTTCTGCCATTTGCCCAATATCTCTGTGTCTCTGAATATGAAGTACTCCTTGTCTTCGATCTCGACTTTAGTTCCGCCATATTCTGGTAACAGCACTTTATCGCCGGTCTGAAGACTGGTCGGAACAGTCTCTCCCTTCTCGTTCCTGACGCCGGGGCCGACGGCGACAACAGTTCCCGAATGGACTTTCCCCAAAGCCTTCTCTGGTATCATAATTCCTCCTTTGGTTTTGGTTTCCGCCACAAACCGCTCAACTAATACCCGGTCGAAGAGCGGAACCAAACGGCGAGCGATCGCTGACTGAAGACATTCAATCATATCATCATTTAATCATTAAATCCATTAATCGTTTAATTGGTTACCATTTTTGAGTTGATTTGAATAAACAAGAAATCAAAAGACGTTTAAAAATGATCTTTGAATAAGAAATCACTGAAAAGATGACCAAAAGTGAGACAGTCTTGCGATTGACTAAACACTGAAAGCCATGTGTTTTGCGATTGCATTAAACATCACTCAAAACATAGACTCAACGAAAGTTCTGGAAGTGTGGCCCTAAACATGTATTTCAATGTTTGTATCACTATTTTAGCTAAATTAATATGTTTTAATTATATTAATGATCAAAATCAGTCATAAATATAACAAACACCTTGGTCATTAATAAAATATATGTGAAATACATCGAAATAGACATAAAACAACATTTATATCAAATGACAATTATCTTAAGCCGAGTTTAGGGCGCATTACATAAGCCGGTATTGAATGCAGAGATGGATTGAAATGTGTTTTTCATTTGTCGCAAAACTCTCTTAAACTGTGAAAGCATTTGACTGTAGTCTCAGATCTGGACTTCTTTTGGTTTAAAACATTGTTTACAATTAAATTAATTGTTTTTCTCACAATTAATTGAATTTATTGCTAAACAAAATGTAAGTAAACTTTAATTAATTAAATTAAATTAATTTATTGAAAACTTAAACAAATATAAGTTTAAATACTTTTATCGAAAACACGTGTTTTGTGTCAATTGTTTTGTCTTTAATTAATTGATTTATTCTTAAAATTAAATATTGTTTTGGTTTGAATTGATGTCAAATACCAGAAGAATGTACAGAATATCGACTTTGTTGCGGACAACAGTCTGTCGTCGATTGGTCTCAAATGGACCCCAATTGAGAACTTTTGCCAAAGACATCAAATTCGGAGCCGATGTGAGGGCACAGATGTTGGCGGGAGTGGACATATTGGCCGATGCCGTGGCCGTCACTATGGGGCCAAAGGGACGGAATGTCATTCTTGAGCAGTCGTGGGGTTCGCCTAAGATCACCAAAGACGGGGTCACTGTCGCCAAAGCCATCGAATTGAAGGACAAATTCCAGAATATCGGCGCAAGACTTGTTCAGGACGTGGCAAACAATACCAACGAAGAGGCAGGCGATGGCACCACCACTGCCACAGTTCTCGCCCGAGCCATAGCTAAGGAAGGCTTTGAGAAGATATCTAAAGGTGCGAATCCTATCGAAACCAGACGTGGAGTCATGTTAGCCGTCGATAAAGTGGTGGAAAAGTTGAAACAATTGTCTAAACCTGTGACCACTCCCGAAGAGATAGCACAAGTGGCCGCCATTTCGGCCAACGGAGATAAGGAGATCGGAGACCTGATCTCATCTGCAATGAAAAGGGTCGGTCGGGAAGGGGTTATTACTGTCAAAGATGGTAAAACACTTGTCGATGAATTGGAAGTGATTGAAGGCATGAAGTTTGACAGGGGGTATATCTCCCCTTATTTCATAAACACACCCAAGGGGGCAAAAGTTGAATATCAAGACGCGTTGCTTTTGATTACTGAAAAAAAGATATCTTCGGCGCAATCGATAATACCTGCCCTCGAAATAGCGAATCAACAGCGAAGACCTCTTGTTATTATCGCTGAAGACGTTGATGGCGAAGCCCTGACCACTCTTGTGCTCAATCGACTAAAAATTGGCCTTCAAGTGGCGGCTGTAAAGGCACCGGGATTTGGAGACAATAGAAAGGCAACACTTCATGATATGGCGATCTCGACCGGGGGTATAGTCTTCGGCGATGACGCAAATCTAGTTAAGATCGAAGACATTAAGCCATCAGATTTAGGACAAGTCGGAGAGATCTCTATCACTAAAGACGATACACTTATACTAAAAGTTTGTTTCCTTTTATTTTCAAATGTTTTTCGCAATTATTTATCAAAATTTGTCTACATTTAGGGAAAGGGCGAAAAAGAAGATATCGATCGAAGGGTTAATCAAATTAGAGATGAAATCGAGTCATCGAATTCTGAGTACGAAAAGGAAAAGTTGAGCGAAAGGATGGCCAGACTTGCGAGTGGTGTCGCCGTCTTGAAAATCGGCGGTTCCAGTGAAGTGGAGGTCAATGAAAAGAAAGACAGAGTGAACGACGCCTTAAATGCTACCCGCGCTGCTGTCGAGGAAGGTATTGTTCCCGGAGGTGGAACTGCTCTGTTGAGATGTATTCCATGTCTCGATGAAATCATACCTGAAAATGAAGATCAAAAAGTTGGTTCGTATTGATTGGAATCACTTAAGAGTTATGAAAGTGTTGTCTCACAAGTGATTGACTTCTTTAGGGATAGAAATAGTCCGAAAGGCACTGAAGATGCCGTGTATGCAAATAGCATTGAATGCTGGTGTGGACGCATCGGTTGTGGTCCAGAAGGTGTTGGAGTCAACAGAAGTGAACTTCGGTTTCGACGCCCTATCGAACAAATACTGTAATCTGATTGCCGTCGGAATCATAGACCCAACCAAAGTGGTGAGGACTGCACTCATGGACGCCGCCGGAGTCGCCTCTCTCTTGACGACAGCCGAGACAGTTATCGTCGAATTGCCTAAAGAAGAGAAAGACATGGGAGCTATGGGTGGAGGAATGGGAGGCATGGGTGGAATGGGAGGTTATGGAATGTAGTCAAGTATACAATTAGTTCCGATTAATAGAATTTAAAATTGCATTCAATTTATTCAAACGTTTTTGTATTCAATTATTTTTTCATTTTTCATAAAAATCATAAATTGATATCAAATGCAAATCATGTGAAATGAATTAGAAGTCAATTAAAGTATAATTTAGTTTTTCTCATAATTTTCAATAAATTTTATTAAGAAAATCACAAAAAATGTTTTTTCGCTTAAAGTATATAAGATTGCAATCTTATGGCAACCATTGTCTGTGGGAACGGTATGAATGACCCAAACCTCGAACAAATGACTATATTTGTTTGAACACTAACAGCCCCTTTGGGTGCTATTGCCATATCTTTGACAGCAAATAAATTGTTGAATTTAATTCAGTTGAAGACAACCAAACAATTGATGAGCACAGGGAGGAAGACATTGAATGGACCCACTATTTGCTGATAGTATATAACAGTTATTTTTAATTAAATTTTAATTATTTTCAATCGAAGCAAACAATCAATAATTTAAATCAATTCCTTTCAACCCTTTCCTGTCTTTCCATAACCTTATTGTCTGTTAAAGTATTTGTATTAAAATTCACTTAAAATGAGTTAACATTAAATCCATTTATTGTCTAAATATCTATGAAAGCAATGATTGAAACTTTTGAGGAAAGAGTGTTTAGTTGTATAAACAAGTCTGACATCACTTGGTATTTGTCGAAGAAGTTGTCGTCAGTCTTCAGACAGTCTTAATTGACTGCTTCGATGACGTCTACCAAATCAGAATAGATGACAGCAATGGCCTTTCCTCCCTTTCCTCACAAATGCTGAAGTTCTGCATTTGTATTATAAATGGTTTTGTAATAAATGTTTGTTTTCATAGACTATAAACAATATTAAGTAAAGAAAAGTTTAATTTTGAGAAAGCAATGCATTTAACGAACAATGCATTAAAGTTATAAACAATCGATAGTTCAATGCATTGTCTTTTGGGATGAAATGAATGATTTTGTATGAAATAAATACAGTATTGAATGATATGATTAACGATAGGATAACGATATGATAACTCAAACTCTAAGAGACAATAAAATCCTATTTAATTATTTGCAATGAAATTGCTTTCATTTCAGTCAAGCCATGAATCCATTGGTAATTACTTCAGAAAATCAATTGAAGCAAAAGATTATAATTATGTTCTGTTGTCAACAGATTTCAATTGAATTAATTAATTGCATAAAAATTGTGATTTCATGAAAACTGATCGTAATTTCGATTAAAAGCATTCAATTTTATAACATTAAAATAGATATCAAAGAATTTTTATGAGAAATGATTTTGAAGTCAAAATTCTATCAATACTTAAGACATGGTTTGCTTTGTTCTAAAAGTTAATTTTTGGTGAAATTAATGAAAAACAATGAGTTTATTGAATATAAATCCCACACAAATATAATATTTAATGTCTTCGTTGAATCGTTTATGACTGAGGACTGCAATTAAGGGATGGCATAAAACAATTGGCAGAGGATTCAGACTTGGGATGATCTACATATGGGTTACTATGGAGACATCAGGAACGGAACCTCTGTTTGAGACACAGTTTTTGCTTTAATTATTGCTTCAGTTCTGACTATGCGTTTATGTGTCAAAAAACTTTCATAAGAATAGCTGTGTAGGACAGGGAGGTTTGGGTATATTTATACTATTTTTTCTTCAATTACTGACAATTTGATGAATTGAAAGAAAGAAGAATTCGTTGAAAACTTATATAAAAACTATGTCTCAAAATGAAACTCAATTTAATACATATAAAAGCAATTCTTCGGAAGAAACACAAACGACTTGGACTGACATCGAGTTGTTAGTGAAGAACTCAACCCAAGAGTGGACTGAATGGAGTGATGGTAATAATGATAATGAATCTCAACGTATAATAACGGAATCGCATCGCAATTCATGGCAAACGGCATTCATTTACATCTCTATTATATTAACCGTTTATTTAATGACAATAATGTTTATCGCAATTCGTTATGCCATTAGGAAATACTATAACACTCTTTCCTATACCTGTTGTCCTAATCTTTCTTGTCGTACATCCAGTCCTTCGCAAATATTTTTATGCTTCAAATCATCAAAAACTGATACAAAAGTAAGTTTCAGTAATTTTCAGTAATTTTCATAATTTCTTAATTATGTATAAAAATATAATTTATTCAAATCTCAAAAAAGTTTTTCTAAAATATTCTTTAATTCAAAATTATATTAACATTATTTTGTTTAAAGTTCTTCACATCGACTTCTTCTTCACCAGCAATGAGATCATCACAACTCCACTTGACATCCAATTCAACTCAAATCATGTCTAACGATCTCAATGCTATCGAAGTCATCCAACCATCTGAAGAACTACTCGAAACTGGTCTCTGAATATTCAAATATTTTGATGTAAATCAACGAACAATTGGTTAAAAACTTTTATTTTTCGATTCAAATGCAAAAAATTATAAACAATTTATTTAATGATTTATTTTGAGATTAAAAATTATTTTTAAAAATTTAGAAATTTTGTTGATTTGTTTGAATCAGTTTAGAGTAAAACGACTCTGGATTTGATGCCAAAACCGATGGCTTATCAAACTCTACGACCTTTTAAAGGATTTAAATAATTAAATGATATTTAAAAGCAATTTTCATACCTTTCCGTCACTTAATACCATAACTCGATGGCAGTCCTGTATTGTAGACAATTGGTGTGCAATCTTAATAACAGTGCAGTCTTTCAGTGCATTCATAAGAGTGTTTTCAATGATGTTTTGCATCTCTCCGTCCAAATGGACCACAGCTTCGTCAAGAATCAATATTTTCGTCTTCCGGAGTAGAGCTCTGGCCAGACATAGTAGTTGTCGCTCACCCGACGAAAAACTGGCGGCGCTTTCATTGACTGAGTTATTGATTCCGTTCTTTAAATTATTAACTTTTTGTCTCATTTGAACGCATTCGAGCGCTTCCATAATAGCCTGGGTTTCGTATTCATGAAACGGATCCAAATTCTTTCGTAACGAACCCCTGAATAGCACCGGGTCCTGAGGTATGATTGATATACGAGACCGTAAGTAATCTAATGGAACGGTCGATATGTCAATGCCATCGATATGTACTGAACCCGAATTCACATCAACTAATCTGAATAAAACAGAAGTTATGGATGACTTTCCGGCACCGGTTCGCCCAATGATCCCAATCTTTTCGTGAGAACTGATATCAAATGTTATATCTTTGAGGGCTAAGGGAAGTCCAGGCCTATAACGCATCGTCACATCTCTGAAGCTAATCCTTCCTCTTGTGGGCCAGTCATTCAACGCACTGTTATTTGAATTTTTGATATCCTTTTCGGGTTTCAATGTTTTGATATAACTGTGAATGCGTTCAACAGATGTGAATCTGGTCTCGACTTCAACTCCAAGTCTTAGCACGTATTGCAATAAACCGCTCAACTGTTGAATGAAAAAATTGAATTCATTGTTAACTTAACCCTAAATGCCATTCCTTTCTTAAATACCTGCATTGATAGTACAAGTGCCAGACCGGCGAACGCTGTGCCGACGGTCTGTTTGCCACAAACGGCGAAAATTGACGCTAAAAGTGTGACCAAAATGCAAAGAATGTCCATTCGAGTGGACAGCCATCGCATCGAACAATAGTATAGAAGATTGACTGAAGAATGAGAATCAATCAATTGGTAGAACTTGTGATCGAATTGTTTTTGTTTATTAAATGATTTTATTATTGAAATTCCTTCCAGAGTTTCAGTGATATGACTATAAATAGGTGATCGCAATCCAGACTCCAGGCGCTTGAGGTCACGCATCGAACCCCTAAACATATTATAGACCAACCAAAAGACCAGTAATAATGCAGAAAAGGGTATCAAAATCCAGGGGAAAATCACAATTATTAGGAATATATTGCAAACTATAATCACTGAACGTTGCATAAAACCGTCGAGTGCTTGAGGCACCTGACTGTCCATCTCATCCATATCATGACTGAATATATTAAGAATTCGACCAATAGGTATGGTATCGAAGAAAGACATCGGACTCTTAAGCACTTTATGGAAGACCTCGTCGTGAAAATGACTCGAAGCTCTCAAACAGAATTTCGTGAACATATATCCCAGCGCTAGAGTTGAGCACAGGATGACTGCTATTGATATTCCGTAAACCGTTTGATAGAATTTCAAATCGGGATTATTTAAGATTATGTCATGTCCTTCAGGTCTGTCGGCACCGGTATGACTGAACTATGAAATAAATACAAAATTAATGATTGAAAACGATTTGATTGCAAATGACATACATTTCCATTTCCCTGTGCTATCCAATAGCCTAACCACCAGTTGCTGAATGAAGAGGCGATCGACTGAATTCCTAACCATAAGATGACAAATGAAAATATATGAATCCCTCCGCCGGCGGTCAGGTATGCCTTGAAGATATCCAAAGATATGTTTCCAATCCCTATCTTTTCATCTGATATCAAACGACCAGAATTTAAGACATGGTTTGTTTCGGCAGTTTCTCTCAAATCGCAATCAATTGCATATGAAATTGAAATTTCATTATCGGTGTCATCGAGTGGTAGAGGTTTGACGTCAGACCAGTCGGGAGAAGAGAATCTAATATCAATGTCATTCAATTCTGTGTCAGTCTTTGGTTGAGAAAACTCTTGTATTTCATTGGATTCTACTTTCGATGAATCAATGAGTTGTTTGTATTCTTCATCACTATTATAGAGATGATTGTGAGCGCCTGTATTGACGACCCTTCCATCCCTCATAAATATCACCATGTCCATTCTTTCCAAATGTTCCTCTTTATGTGTGACCAGTAATACTGTCTTCTCTTTGAGACCCTTTTTAATGCATTCCTCGAATATATGCTGTCCAACATTGAGGTCGACAGCGGACAGGGGGTCATCCAATAGGTAAATGTCTTTGTCTGCAAAGTAAGCCCTCGCTAAACATATCCTTTGTTTCTGACCTCCAGATAAGTTGACCCCTCGTTCCCCTATTTCCGTTCCATCAAAGGCTGAGAGGACAGAGATGTCATGACTGAGTGAACAGCAATTGATTGCCTCATAATATCTTTTGTTATCAAAACCATAACCGAAGACAATATTGTCTTTGACGCTGGCATTCATAATCCAAGGGTCTTGTGATACATAAGCGACAGACCCTTTGACACCAACTCTACCAGAAATGAGTCTCATTTGTCCTAATAATGACCTTAAGAGAGCTGTCTTTCCAGAGCCGACACATCCTATAACACCGATGTGTTTTGCTTTAGGAATGTCGAGATTTAGATCGAAAAGACAGGTAGAGGTCAGAGTGCTCGAGCGCTGGACTATATTCTCATTTGATGACTGGCCAGTCGTAAGAGCACTGTTTTTCGCTGAAGGAGAATAACTATCCCAGGCTATAGTTGCCTTCTTCAGCTCAATAGCATTGGAAAGGGTGGAAACCAAAGAAATATAATTTTCTTTGTCATCGAATTGAAGAACTTTTTCGATTCGTTTGATAGAAATCTGACCATTGATTATATCTCGCAAACAAATGGGAAGTGATCTTATGCTATGACCGGCCACATAGTATACCATAACCAATGTGAAGGCCTGTCCAAAGATTATCAATATTATAGAGATCTGCAAACAGTTATCATTTGAATCTCACTGTCGATGCCGTCATATCTCCCTGTCTGGCGAGAGTGTAGGACAGGATCGTCGCTATCGTTGCCACTAATGGTGTCACTAATGCTAAAGAAGTGCTCAAACATTGCAAATATTGAAACCTTTCCAACAATTGCTTCTCTTTTATACGAAATTCTGAAAAATATTAAATATTTAATGAATGATAAATGCATTAAATTGTCTGCAAATGACTGAACCAGTTATGGAGTCTCTGAAGAACTGTTCCCACGCATAGAGTTTAATGAGTTTTATATAAGTCAATAATTCAGTCACAGAAGACAGTCGTTTATCGCTGTTTTCAACGGCTCTTTTCCGGTATTTGGTCTGTGTTTTCGTTATTACATATTGAAGAGCAAATATTAGCGCAAATATAACAACCCCTACGACAGCAAACCCTCCCAATAACCACAACGTGTATCCAATGGTCACAGTTATAACTACCGGACCCCCCAAAACAAGTGGAAGGCTATAAACCACTAGAAATACTTTATTGATATCAATGGCAAACAAATTAACTGTTTCTCCAATGGCTTTATTGACTGAACGCGAAGTGAAAAGTTTTTTATATAAAAGGGAATTCAAGGCACCGGCAGTTCTGGTGGCAGTTCTTATACTTATGCCATACATGACAGCAAAAGTGAGAGCTCTGCCCAATTCGCACAGAAATAGTGCGACAACCCATCGAACGCCTTGTGTTCTGGATTCAGAATCATCTTCGATGTGATCCAAAAGTTTCTTCAAAAAATATATCTGAAATTCAATAATAAATTGTTTTTCAAATATTTGTAAAATAAAAACATTTCAATTGAAAGGATTCAATAATTTCTTACAGAACTTAAATAACCCATTAATAGACAAATGAGATAAAAGAGGGAACAGAATATCAGACGAGTTTTGATGAAGCGGTGGATAACTGATTGGAGGGAAGCGTTGTGTAAGCCCTTTCTGTGACACTCGGCGTCCCATATATTCAACATTCTTTGCAAAGGAATTCAAAAATTCTTTAATTGTTTAAAACATTTAAATAACTAAACCTCAAGTAATTGGTTTGACTCGAGTCAAAGTCAGAGCAATTGTAGACATCATTTGGTTTCAGACCCTTCTTATACGAGCGCCAGACTAATGGTGTTAGCCATGAAAAGGTGATGAATTCAAAAAAGGAGGCGCTATCGATAGGCATTTCCTTTTCCGTTCGTCTAAACAATAAAATGAATAAAAAGTTTTCAAATCTTTTTTCATACTTTTTCTTTGAACGGAAAGGTAACAAATGTTGTAATTCATGTCTATATTTCTTCTTCACTTTACTCTTGATGTATTCACTCGAAGTTGTCGTGGATTTATATATACTATAATTGTAGTCAATATTAAACTATTTTAAGGGGTTTTTAGACTTTAGTTTACATGTTCTCCTCGTCTTCATCCAGGGTTATTTTGTGATCACTGCCATCCATTTCCCAATTGTTTTCATGAAATAATAAATACTTGAAAGTGAAAAATGTTTGCGATTTTCAGTTTACTATAAAATATGGTTTGAGTTAATAAAGGTATGTCTGATTCAAGTGCTTCAGAAAGACTGATATCGACTGACTTTTGTTACCATAACTAATGATTAGTGTTTTTTATTATAAAAAGAGTGAATTTATTACTTATTCTCTTTTTATCTATAATTAGATATTTTTTATTTATTTAATGCAAACAATAACTACTTTATTAATAACTCAGAGAATTTCATTTGAATGAATCAAACGAATAATAATAACAATATTCACTCAAATAATAAAACTTTCCATAATTTTATGTTAACTTAAAGCAAACAAAACATTATCCAAAATATTGTTTCAAATTTTAATATTAAATGAAATATTAATACAAATTTTCGTTTAATATAACAAAATTAAGTATAAAATGTTTTCTACATTACAAAAAAATTAAGTAAATGTTGATTCGATTGAGTTATATATAAAACAATTTCAAACTTTTAACGAAATATTGTCTAAAAGTTCGTCAAAATTGAATGCAATCAACGATTGAATTGAAATCAAGTAATAATTGTTATAAAAGCCATAAAAGCACTGATTCTTGGAATCTCTTAGTTGTGAACTGAAGATCATATTGTGGTAAATATGTCTCATAACCGGCTGAGGAATCCGTTCCGAACACATCCAGAACCATACGGTTGAGCAGATGCAAGCGATGGGCAGTCATTCGGTCCAAGAATCGCATATAAGAAGGTTTCATATGTTTGGGCTCTAAGACCGCAGCATAAAACAACTGTGCCGTCGAGAGGGCGTACACTAAATGGACAGTCGCCTTAACGTAAGGAATGTAACCATTCTTAGCGCCTAAACAATACAGGGTTTCAATGCATTTCCACATCAAATACAGGGTTATGGGTGTGTTGGGCGACACCAACATTGTGGGACCGGCGAAGAGGGCAGCAATGAATGCGTGCCAGTCGTGAGACCGGTCGGAAGCCCAGCGAAGACTACAATTAACACTCTTATAAATGGCTGTAAAAGAAGACAAAAATAAACCAAATCTGAAATTATTTGAATTCAAAAAATTATTTGAAATTGTATTCAATGGATGAGAAATGAGTGGTTTTGGTTTGGATAGCGTCTGAAGAACAGACTTTCCGATCCATCCGAAGAGTAATGATCGTATTAGTGCAGAGCACACGTATGTCACACATGACCTCTCTTTATGAGGACATGACTTATGTTTTGGAAGCATTGTATTGAGATTTTCAATGAATTTCATCAAAAAATTGGTTGAAAATTGTTTTGGATTTGATTTTTCAATCGAAGCGATCAAAGAATTTTGATCTAAAGATTGAGATCTTCTTTTGGCTTCTTCTTTGCCAATGATAAACCTGAGGGCAAGACTGACCGGATCAGTGCCGAAGCCGTTCTTCTTAATAAGGTATAAGAGCACAGACATTGTAAGAGTAAAGAGCATTATTTCGCCCCCTTTTACGGGTTTTATATAACCCCTTGACGTGAATATTCTGAATATAGTCTCCGATGCGATATTCGCGACATATATGGCGAGCGCCGGTCGACGAGAGGGGCGTTCAATCGTAATTGCTAAGAGGCTGCCAATGAAGGCCGGGGTATAGGCGCACAAACTATAGTAAAACTTTCCCATCAATTGTCGCGTTAAACAAAACAATAGAATAACTGAAAAGCCATTAAAGCTTAAGAACAGAGACGACCGAAGAGTACTTTCCAGCGTCTGTTTCAACCCATTCAAGTCATACTTCTTTTGCAATCCTTGAGATAACTGTCGAACAAATGTTAAACAATAGACTTGAAGGTCATTTACAATCACAATACAAACCAAATATAAAGGGGTATAAAGTTTTAATGACTCCTTCAGTACCGAAAAGCCCATCTCCAGCGCCGCCTCAGAACATATGCTTTCAAATGAAGTAATTATCAAACAATCAATTCATCAATAATTGTCATCAGATCTCTTACGGCGTCCACGTATGGCCTGAACGACAAAATCAGTTAATAGTGGTATAGGTTTGGGTGAAGACATGACAAGACATACCGACTTCATAGCAATTGTAGGGAACACTCCATTCAGGCATTAAAAGCCTACTCAGTATTGAAGGCATTGTCGATACAGTCAAACCAATTGTCCACTAATTGTCATCAAAATGTTTAAACAAATGTCAATTCATGTGTAAAATGGCATCAATTGAGTCATTAATGACAGGTCAAGGGTTGAGGTCAAGGGTTTAGGTCACATATTATGGTATGTCTTATAAACATTGTATTAAAAATAACTTTTATTAAATGATAAATAATTATCGAAAAACAGATAATAAGACAAAGTTTTTAATGGTTTTAATCAGTTTTTTAACGATAATAACGATAACTATTTTCATAAATTTTCATTAATTTGTTTAAAACAAATTTAAATATAAATACCTTTTATATGAAATCCAAAAATTCAAATAAAAACTGATTTGAAGACAAAGTTATGAAATGTTTTATTAAATTAAAACTAAATGCGATTTCGATATAAAATAAAATACATTTGTTGTCAAAAACATTAATTCACTCAAAACTTAAGCATTAATTTCGTGAAAAACCCGCAAAACCTGAACTCAAAGCAAAGCAAAGACTGACTACAAAATCAACTTTTATTTAGAGCGTCGAAAACAGGCCAATAGTGTCACAAACGATACCCAATCCATGCTTGACCTCTACTGACCTTTCGTTGACCTCACATGTGTGAGGAGGACATGAGTGACCTAATGCTAGATCATATCAATCACTACTATATTAATAGACTATAAGAAAGCAATTTAAATATCACAGCAAAACCATTACGTAATGAATAAGGGGTTGATTTCGTATAAAATATTATACGAAAAGTATGTAAAATAATGTATAAAAATGTGAATATAATTACAAACATTTGTTTGCATTCATTGTTGTCATCAAAATATTATTCATTATATTTTCATTAAAATATTTGAGAAATAATTATAAAAATAAATAAAATTAAATGTTATATCATTTTGGATGAAATAACAGTCCCTTCCCTTAAGGGGTATATCATATGTGTTGAAACACATGAAGTCATAAATAATGGGTTTTCAGCTGTTGTTGAGTCAAAACAAAACGTTTTGTCAAAGTATTGCAAATATTCATATATTTGTCATTAAATTGAACACAAAATCATTTTATTTTTAAAATCAGTGAAACTTTATTTTTTGTATACAATTATTGGACAAAATATTGTAAGTGTTTTTGCCTTAAATAAACTGAAAAACTTTTCCATTGAATCACACTTTCATCATATGATTGAACAATCAATTCATTTACAATTCATTGCTTTTCATTGATTTTTGAACTTTTGATAAAATATTTGATAAGTTTTTATCCAAAATCAAAGAGAAATTTATTTATTATTTTAGGAAATGATAACTAAATGTTGTTATCAACAAAACTGAGAGACATTTCATTAAGTAATTGATAGCTCAATCATGTGATGATTGTATGAATTCATTTCATTTTATATACAATTCATTAAAAGATATGTTTTTAGCGTCAAATGAAAATATTTATGCTTTTAATTGTGTTTAAAAACAGTGTAATTAATGAGAAAATGCTTTGATTTGATGTGAATAATAGCCAATGAGAAGAGGATTTGAGTGAGACTTCGGTCACAATATTATGACAAATGATCTTTGATTTTGATTTCATATCCGCTTTCATTGGTTTTCGTTATAATGTATTATAATCTCAAACCAACACTTAATTACATTTGATTTTGGTCTCTCTTTCTCTTAAAGTGATTTGTATTTCATTTCAATAAATGATTGCATTTAATATTTACACAAAAAGTTTTTCCATTCATTCAAACCCATTGAAAAAGAAGATAATTATTTTGATCCTATTTTTGGTAAGTTTTGAAAAATTAATTTTATTTTAAAGTTTTTTATATTAAAAATATTTGTCAAAACTATAATTAATTGTAAACTTCAACACATATTTTGATTGAATCCAATGTTATATTACTCCACAAGTGGTCAATAAATAGTTTTTGATTGCAAATACAATGAGTTGTTTCCGGATCTTTATGTCTAGCCATCACTGGCTTAAGTGTTGTATGAAATGACATATGTTTTGCCATTGAGTGATATTCAAGAAAATACAAGAATTGGTTTATATAAAAATTAGAGATAATTAAATGTTTAGACATTAAAGCAATCATTTGTTAACTAAACCAAAGACTTATTTCATAAAACTTATCAATACTTTCACTAATACTGTATTAGTATTACTTCAGACGACATATCGATTGAGAAGTTCTTCACATAAGTTCAAATACAGTCAAAGTTGTGATAGATTTTATGAAAAGTTATGTTTGAATTGTTGGCCAAAATTTAATCATTTGTTGATTTGATTATCGTTTCTGTAATTGAGGTCAAAATAATAGGTATTGAAATATATATAGCATTCGACTAACTGTTAATCATTTTTATCAAACTCTTGAATCGATTACTTTTATAACAAATATTTTCAAAATGAAATTAATATCAGTTTTACTCATATATTCAATTCAGTCATACTTTATATAAAATTCAATTTTCCAAACTTTCCGCCCCTTTGCGTCTATTCGCGAATTCTGTTAAAACGGATTAATTGAATAAAAGGTGAGAAATAATAAAATGATTTTTGTTTGCAGTTTTTGTGATGTCGAATGAGTCGAAAGATGCCATTAATGCCACTTTCGATGTGATCGCTTTGGCCAAAAAAGAAGAAAAACAACCCCTTATTATCGCTAATATAAACAATGTCGAAGATGTCTATTCCTTCTCTTCTGGTGATGAAGGAGACAATGAAGAGGACAGCAGTGAATCTGATTTATTCGGTTTCGCCAAAACCTCTCAGGTTTTCATTAACTGAAAATCAATCATAACTTTCAAAACCCTTTTAGTGTTTTGTCGAATATGAAACTAATCTCAGATTTGAATGATTGCAGAGAGGAATGGATTCGAGTTTTTCGACATCGAATATGCAGACAATGATGCATCTGCTCAAAGGCAACATTGGAACCGGCATATTAGCCATGCCTAGTAATGATTGCATTGAGTGAATGAGCTCTTAATAATAGATTCATCTAAATTCAGGTGCCTTTTCAAATGCTGGCATACTTGTGGGAACGGTAGCCCTACCAGTGATGGGCATAATATGCATCCATTGTATGCATGTTCTCATCAATTGTAATAAAATTCTTTGCCGAAGATTTGGGTTCAATAATTTGGACTACGAAGAGGTGAAGACATCAAACCATTACTCAGTAATTGATTATCTTTTTTTAATTGAATCAAAGGTCGCGAACAAAGCCTTTTCTGTGGGACCCAAATGTTTACGAAAGTTCGCCAAAACAGCCGGTGTTTGTGTTTCGATATTCCTATTGATAACACAATTTGGCTTTTGTTGTGTTTATTCCCTTTTTGTGGCCCAGAATATGAGACAAGTATTGAATGAATTGATTGAAAGCAATAATAATAACGTTTTGTATTATTAGGTCATAAAAGGCTTATCTAAAGATGGTTTGGATCTGTCGGTTCACACCTATATGTTATTATTGCTTCCGTTAGTTATTTCACTCAATCTCATCAAAAGTCTCAGAACATTGTCAATAGCGTCGGCCTTCGCCAACCTCTTGCAGACCACGGGTTTGATTATTGTCTTCTATAATCTTATGCAAGACTTGCCGCACACTTGGGACAGGCCGGCAGTCGTCGACATATCCAGGTTTCCATTATATATGGGAACTGCAATCTATGCGTTTGAAGGCATCGGATTAGTTCTACCTCTCCAGAAGGCAATGAAAGAGCCCAAGTCTTTTGGCGGATCAGTTGGTGTTCTGAACACAGGGATGATAATCGTTGCCTGTCTTTACACTGCGGTCGGATTTTTTGGTTATTTGAAGTTTGGGGACAGAGTCGAGGGTTCGATAACTCTCAACCTTCCGGCCGAACCCCTGTACGAGACCTGTCGACTCATGTTTGCGTCGGCGATATTCCTTTCCTACGCCATTCAGTTTTACGTCCCCTTCAATATAATCTGGCCTTACCTTCAAACCCGGTGCCGACTTAAGGCCGACACAAGAAAGACAAACGCAATCGAACTGTTATTACGCGCCTCATTAGTGACGGCCACCTGTGAGTGAGATGTCATGTTTGGAGTGTTGTTTCGACCCTTAATGTTGTGTTTTTTGACCTATAGTTGGTTTGGCGGCAGCCATACCTCGGTTGGATCTATTCATATCACTGGTGGGCGCCCTCTCAAGCAGTTGTTTGGCTCTCATATTTCCGCCCATCATTGAGATGGCAACCAAATGGGAGGACACGAATGGTACAAACTGGTGGGTGCTCTTCGTCAAGAATTGTTGTGTCTGTCTGTTGGGTTTGACTGGTTTTGTCTTCGGAACCTATGCTAGTCTTCAGGATATTTTCAAAGCATTGAGTCGTTGAACGATATTTGGATTATATTATATTAAATGTAAATATTTTTATATTTTATTATTTTTTTATTAAATAATAGTTTTATAAATGAAATAAAATATACAAAAAAACAGTCAGTGATTGGTCTGATGTCCAACACATCAGTGAATGGTTTGATGTCCAAGACATCAGTGTTTTGTCTGATGTGCTGCCAATTGTTGTAATAAAATTCTTCTTTGTTTCTCCAATTCCTCCAAATCGTCAAAAGACTCGTTATTATTACCAGAAGTGTTGGACGTATTGACAATGGATTTGCTCTTTTCCTGTGCTTCGAATCGATTTCTTTCGTCATCTGAAACCTATTTAATGGATATTTTAGAGTCATTTCAAATGTAATGCATTGAACAACAAACCGAAGAGTCTTTTTGTGATGGAATTGATTTGTATTTTCCATATTCCTCTTCGCTATCACTCGAAGAACTTTGAGAACCAGTCGATCGATCGCTTCTTGATTGAGAACGACTCTCTTTTTTGGTGGTTTGACTTCGAGAAAGAGATTGCGTTTGATTTTGTCTGATCTCGTCTTCACTGGAAGACGAAGAGGACGACGAAGAAGAATGGGATCTCTTTTTGATTTTTTTAGATTTATCTGATTTTTTGGTCGAATAGAAAATCTTCTTCGACTTCGAGTGATGATGAGAACAGCTCTCTTCCATAGTTCGAACACAACTCTTATATAAAGAGATTCTCTCGGCTTCTGAAGGAATGGCAGTAAACGCCTCTTCATTACAAATGTATTGTCGAACGGAATCCCAATTCGATGTCTCATTTAAAGGCGGATCCATTTTGGCCAAAACGGCTAAGAATGCAGTCTCTAATTTACGCTTAAGTTTGGTCTCCTCTTTGATTCTCTCCCTTTCCCTCTCCTTTTCCTTCTCAATGAGCTTCTCATAAATGATCTTAACGTTCCCGCCATCGAGTGTCGCACTTCTGGTGTCTTCACTCAGAACTGTTGCGAAGTCTATATAAGTGGTCGAAATCGTGACCTCAAAGTCTTTACTCTTAAGAATATCTTTAATCAATTGCTTTTCGTCTTCATATCTGGCCTTCAGGTCCTCGACGTAGAACTTGAATAAGTCAAGAGGTGTAGAGCCAGCGAAGGGCTGGCATAACATAGCACTGAAACGGGGGTCAGCACTGATCTCATGGTAGAGGTTAACCCATTTGGACATTGAGGTCAACTTTCCGCAGGCGTGCAATTCATCTAAAAAGGCAACGAATGCCTCCCTGTTCTTCCTCTGGAGCCGAATCTGTCTCTTCTTTTCCCGTTTCTTTTCTTCTTCTTCTTCTGATTCCAATTGTCTGATATGTTCTTCAAAGACAATCAGAGCGTCCTCTTTGTCCATACCGAGAAGTTGAGCGTCTTCTGCGAAGACAGGGTTGTCGAGTAGAAGCTGTTGTGCCTCTTGCCATGTGGTTCGGTATGTGATTTGTGTCATTGAGTCCAATATATCACTCAATACTCGCATATTTCGTTTACGCAATGCCTTTGCGTCGGATTTCTCTTTTTTGGCCAAAAACACGATCGCGTCGTCGAAGATCTCTCTTCGATCAGCGTCGGGAACAGCTTTCCAGATGTCGACATCTCTGAGCACTTCTGTGGCCACTCTATATTTGGTCATTGAATTGATTTTTTCAGTTGAATGCAAGAACTTTTCCAAACATTCTTTGGCTCTTTTGGCTTTAATTCTTTGCTCTTCTTTTTCTTCTTTCGCTTTTTGTACTTTATATGCATTGAAGAACTGTTTCCTTTCGGGATGGCTTCGGAACCGTTCGAATCGTTGATCAGAACCTATCAGTTTGAGTGCATATTCCCAGCTGGCATTCGATGGCACGTTCTTCTCCTTCAGGAGATCTTTGAACACTTCCGACAAGTCTTTATTGTCAGTCGGGGTCGCAATACCTGTCGGAAGGGGTAAGTCATCACTGCTGTCCACTTTGCCTTCACTACTGGTTTGAGAATCAGGTGTTTGGTCACCGATTCCTTCATGAGATGCTTCGAGTGATGATTCTTGAGGTGGTGTCGAAGGAATGGTAATCGGAGTAATCGACTGTTGAGTTGTCTGTAATGACTGAGTGGGCGGTTGTGGCAGAGGTTGGGCTGAGTTGTGTTCGTTCAAAGTTAAGGTGGTATTGCTTTGTGACCCCTGAGTGACACTCACTGTCGTCGCCTTCGCCTCTTCGCTGGCGATCTTAGCCTTGATTTGATCCAACTCTTGAGGTATTGTCCACATTGACTGTTTGTTGACAATGTTGTGGTAATAAACCCTTCCGTCGTCTGTCTTGTATTCCTTCCACTGACAGTTCGCCAAAAGCTTTTCGGTTTCGGTCTTAAGGTCTTCGGGTTTATCCCAAGACGACTGTTTGGTGGAACTGTTGTAGTAATAAATTCTGTTATCATTGGACATATATTCGGCCCAATTCGACATCGAAGAAGTGGTTGATATCGTGGAAGGAATGGGAATATTGGATGTAATCGGAGGTCCAAATGGGAAGGGAATTAATGGTGTGTTGAATGGCATGGAAGGCATGGAAGGCATGTTCGCCATCGACGGCATCGCCGGTATCGGTGGCGCCGATGTCTGACCAGAAGAAGATAACATCATTGACTGAAAAGCGTTGTATTGGTTCTGATTCGGAACCATTGGATTCATTGCTGATTGAAAGCAATTATTGAAAACAATTTGTAATTAAAATCAATTGAAATACAATTCAAACAATAAATTGAAAACAAAAACGTTTTTCAAATCAAATTCATTCATAAATGACGTGAGAATTGAATAATACGACCACTCCTTGAGGTATGGGATGTGAACGACGAGACGTTATGAGGGGTTGGAGTCATCAACACAATTGAGTGGTCGAAAAAGGGGGCAAAAGTGTTGTCTCAGGTGTTGTCTCTGGATGTGAATGACGTAATGATCTCCACATCACTCATGAATTAAATGGTTTCTGAAGACTAAAAACGCATTGAATATTGAATTTGGTTTTGGTTTTGATTGCAATTACTCTTATAGTTGTGGACAACATCTGAGGCAAAGATGGGATCAATGTTGAGAGAGTGGACACAAAACGACTGTTTGAGTGATTCGTCAAAACTGAAGCGAAAGCGTCAAAGATTGGATCACTTGTCCAACGAAGAGAAACTCATGAGAAGGTTAGCTATGAATGGATTCAACACTTGTTATATGTATTGAAACCATTAGGAAACTGAAGAACCGAATGGCAGCACAGAGTGCGAGGGACAGGAAGAAAGTGAAGATGAATGACTTGGAACAGGAGGTGACTGTCCTTTCAAAACAGGTATTCATTGACTGATCTTTGATTGCATTCAAACAATCGCTTAACCATTGATTGCATCCATTGTTAGACAAATGTTTTACTACAGAAAAACCGATCCCTTATTGAGAGAAACACTTCTCTTGAACTTCAGAACAAAGAACTCAAGCAAAGACTCAGTCTTTTAGAGTCGAAGCCATCGATTAAATCAGAAACCAATGACTCGAATGTCTGGACCGAGAGCTTTGAGTCCGCAGAACTCATTAGTGATCCTCAGCCGAAGGAACAGCTCTCACAACAGACACGACAGTCATTGGCAACGATTGCACAGACATTGACCACATTGACGACACTCTTCGTCTTCTGGTTAACTGCAAAGAATCCGATGCTTTACTCGATGTCCTCCACATGTATTCCGAAGAACTCCTTGACTCAGACATCGATGAAAGAGGTTCACAATTGCAGACAATCGATGCCATGGAATGTCAATCGATTCCATCTACAGAAGAGGCATCACATTTGGGATCAATTGAAGACTTGATGGTCTTTGATGACCACATATACCACAAGTCCTCAGAGTTGACAATGGATTCGATTATGAATGACATCAATAAAGATAATAATAACTACATTTCCCACCCTTTGAGTCCTCTGTCCTGTAATAGCGATTCCGGCTATGAATCGGTTTCTTCGCCAACCCTTTCATTGAGTGACCAAATGGTCGACTCATGTGATGTCTGTTTAGACCACACTTTTACACAACTTTTTCCAGATTTGGTTTAAATCGACTTTTTTTCAATTATTTTTATTTTACAACAAATTCATGAAATTATTTAATTTTTTTTATTCACTTTATGTCAAAATTCACAGCATTTTTGGTTATTATGAATTCATTTGATTTTAATTTAAATATTTTTGCAAATAATATATAAAAAAAATTAAGCGAAAAATGTTATAAATGTTATAATTATTATAATTGGTGTCAATAAACAAAAAGTTATCAAACATTCACTTATTCTTTGGTTTTCGCCAACTCTTCGAAATCTGTTTCATTCAATTCACGCAAAAGTGTGATAACAGTGCTGTCATCCCTTCCCTGGTATAGCATTTCCCCCTCGAAAGCAATAAAACCGTGTTTTCGGGCTCTGATGAGAAGACCGACCACTTTGTTTGAGATGACTTTATAGAGTTCGAAGAGTTCTTTGAATGTTATCGTATGTCTGCCATCGTCTTCAGCTGATCCGTGTTTGGCAATGATCTGACATAAGAGCTTTATTTCATTGCATAGCAACTGCGCCGCCTGTTTGCCCCTGAGCTCGGTTTTGCTGCCCTCAACGGGTCGACCATAACTGTTGACCAAATCATAAGAAGTTTTATCATTAGTCAAACCATTGAGCGCTTACTCCGAGTCCTGTCGAGTGAGTCTTTGTTTGGCCGCCGCCACGGCATCAAAAGATCCAGAGAATGGATTCGTCTTCTGTTTCTCTTTGTGTTGTTCAGCCTTTTCCTGAAACATAGTTATCCTCGAATTGAGGTCTGGGTTGCCGTAAAGGCCTGGCAATCGATTCACTTCTTGTTCACTCGTTTTCACATTATTTGCCTTATTCTCGGTTTCACTCATTTTGTGTTTCAATAGATTTAAAGCAATTAACAAAAAATGTATTTTATCTCTAATTTGTGAAACACTTATAAGTTTTCGCTCTTTTATGCAATAATTATTAATAAAAGCAAAACGCCTTTCCCTTGAGATGTGCCCATAATTTAAACATTTAGGAGAAGTTTCTAATAATAGAAGTTTTGATCTATTTATAAACCAATGGTTCTATTGGTGAAGAGAGGGAACAGTTATTACATCTAAACGTTAAGCAATAGTTTCTATCATTTCATCAAAAGCCACAAAACAAACGCTATGTAATGGCCAGAGAGGACAAGGCTTACAATCCCTGTGCGCTTATAATAGCAAAAAGCGTAACAATTGTGTCGGACCTAATGATTTGTCTCATCGATGGTGTGACACAACCAGAACTACAAGAGCTCACAATTCACACAAATATTTTTATTGCACGCGTTCTTTAACAGCACGTGCAGTGAGTGTGCCGGCAGTGCTTATGGTTGTGCGGCACTCCCGGTGCCCTATTTTATAGGCTTTGTATAGCAGTGTTCAATATAGGGTTGTCTTCCGATCGCTTCCATTCAATGAATCGTTACGTCCTTTGGCTCTAAGGATGAGCGCCTTCTCAATAATAGTTGAAAGGCACGTGCCTTTGTTAGCACCATTACTATACCAGTGCTATCAACAGACCAGTGATGAAAGGAAAGGTATTAGTTTACTCATACACTACGGGATTATATCATTGAATAGAATGTCTAATCGTTAACAACTTTCTGGCATTCATTCACAAATCACTTGCTTTTAGTCATAGACTGAGCGCTACTCATAATAAGGAAAGTCTATAACAGTATAACTCAATATCAAATAAATTGTTTCTCTTTATAACGGATTCAATTCAATCATGTTTTCCAATCTGTGAATAAAAACTTTGCAATAGATTTTCAATTATTTTAATCACAAAGTCTTCAATAAATACAAGTAATCATATGAACAGAATCTACAGAATGTGTGAAAAGATTGCACTCATTGTATGTTATGTTATGTTATGATTACAAATGAAAAATTTTATAATTTTGTTGACTTTTATGCTTATTTTGACTTAAATTAATGATTAGTTTTGACTCAAAATTACTATTGAATGAAATTATTTCAAAATGAGATCAAAGAATAAAATCAAAAAAAGATTCAATTTCTGAGATTGCGTTCATTGAAGGGATAATGAGAAACACCGGACATATCATTGGGTTCAATGTTTGAGCCTCTCGTAAACGGCGAGAGAGCGCCTATAGTTCTTCGGCCAGGATTGACGCCTAAGTTTTCCCAATTGATCCACGAAAGTCTTGCCGTTAAATCTAGGGTTAGATTAAGTTTATTTTATGTTAACTTCAGACCAATTGATAACAAACCGCTTGTATTCCATTCACTCGTGTGCTGGCCTTTGATCTCCCCTTTGAGACACTTCTCAATATAAGTCAGGGGGTCGTAATCTGACGCTAAGATCTCTTTGAGTAGAGCTATGTAAGCGATGGCTAGCCTTAAGGTATCGATTTTGGACAGTCTGTCAAACATTAAATCATTTGAATTGAAAGCAATAAAATGATAACAATTAAGACCTCTTCTCGAAGGGGAAGGTCGGAACATGGACTCTCAACTCCTCGAAAGCGCTGTTAATGCTGAGCATCCTTTTCCTCTCCCGTATGTTAGCTGCATGACGTTGTACTTTGTATGGCCCGTGCGATGGATAGCCTCCCGGACCGGTCATAGCATTATATCCACTATTAAAGACTGTATCGCAATGTCCATTGTCTGCAAGTTTTGCGATTTGGCTCAAAGATTCATTTCGGACAACAGAGTCCTTGCGATGGACTCCGCGATTGGTCTCTGACTTGGTTTTGAAACAACTGAATGTACGATAAATAATATTCTATTGCTTTCTGAATGTCTTCTAAAAGACTTCAATTAATAAGACATTTCTCAAACATTTCTTAATTAGAATTCAGTTGAAAATAAGTAATTATTTTTACACATCATTTACTCTCATATTTATCGGCAAAACAGCATTTGCTTCAAAAGTGGAACAATGTATGGCTTCCATCGCATGACCCCATACATGGATTACAAGGAGTGGACAAAGAATTCATTATTAATTTGAAACACAATTCAATTCACTTTTTAATGAGTTTATGGAATATAACGAAAACATAAATTATCTAAAGTTTTATTCATTGACAATATTGTCATCAAAACAATATTCCCATAAAGTGTATCAACACTTCAATTGTGACTTTTGTGACTCCCTATTCTATAACCAACCCTTTCCTCCAGCCCCGACCCATCACTTACATTCATTGCAAACTTTTATTTTTATAAATATAATATAATTATTGTTTTTATGCTTACAGTTGTGATGAAGAAAGTAATAGCTGTGGGCCGAGAGCTCAGTGCTCCCGGTGCCAGAGCACGGCTCCACTTCTGCTTCAAACAATTTCGATTCTTCGATGTTATTTGATGTCAAATCTTAATGATATGGATTTTAATGATTGGATTTGAGTTCAATTAATAGACAAATTGTCACAAATGGTCACAAATCATACCCTCATTGACTTTCATATTGAAAATGATTCAAATTTGTGTTATTCTGATATCAAACCCTTATTCAGACAACTGCTAAATAGGCTTACCTTCAGAATGAAAGCTATTCCTGAGCTCTGACTGTGAATAATATCCGCGATTGGATTGCAAGTAATGATTGCATTGAATCGAAGAACACTTATTATTATTATTATTATTTTGATTGTAATTCTGTTGAATACAACAAGACGTCTGTTCTTCAGACACAGATGGGAACACATATTCTGTGAAGGGGTCCGAAACAGACGACAATCCTTCTGGAGATGACATCTCAATCTTGTATAGCCAGAGGCAGATATGAGAGTCAATGCAATGGTTGGTAAAATTATTTTGAAAATTAGATCCAAAAGCCGACTGTTATAAGAATTGAAGCCATTTATGATCTGAACCGAACGAACAGTTCGTTTCAAGACTATGTGTGGTATGAATTGTGCCGATTCTATGCCTATAATTCTGGTTGTGCTGCTTATTGACAGTTAAACCCCTAATTGATTCTTATGTTTATGACAGCACTGGAAGAATGGGTGAAGTTTTGCCATTACTTTACATTTACTCATTAACAAAAAATGTCAAAACCAGCAAATCCTGTGGTCATAAGGAGGAGTCGACGGCCCTCTGCTCTCACTTTTATCCAATGCCTGCAACCAATGGTAATAGTCGTGCAATCAATCGATATTTGTCTGCATTTAACTGTCATTTAAAGGCTCTGAATGAATACCAGCGCAAAGAATATGGTTTAAATGAAATCAATATTAAGAATTGAATTCATTTAAAACATTAAAGAATTTTGAAAATTATTTTTAAAATTGTTTAAACAATTAATTAAAGACATTTTTATAGTAAATTTAAACCTATAAACATTTTCATAACTTTTAGGTTTATATAATGTATTGTAAAATATAGTAAAAGACATTCAAATATTAAATAAATTAATAATAAATTCATTTTTGTTTTGTTTATAATTCAAAAGAAATAGTTTTATTGAAATCACTCACAAATCGATTGTTTGTATTCATTATCTCCAATAATGTCAATAACTATAGAATAATATAAATCTTATGTGTTTTTCACAAGAAATAACCCCTGTATGACCCTATATGCCATTACTTGAGCACAACCGCAAAATCAAACAAAATTGTTATCATTTATAACCTGATAGACAATATGTATCGAAATCTAATTCAATGTTCAAATTATTTGCTTGAAATGAGAGCAATAAGAGTCGGGTGCTTTGATTGCGGTTCATCACCAGCACGAGTAGATCACTTCAAATAATGTATACGAGCGCACATTGAGCTCAGGGCACAGGGTTTGGTCGCGTGTCTCACTTGGAGTGCGATTTCAATGGCAGTCAAATCAATGCAATTGTGATTGAAAAGCATTGAGGCATTGGATCTGGATATGGATAGGGATGAGGGGACGGACGGATGAGTCGTATCACAATTCTTTCATTTATTGCAAGCATTAGAGATCACACGACTATTATTTGTGGTCTCAAACACAGACTCAAAATCACTTATAATCTAGTTTTCAATTACATAATCCAGGGTTGAATTAATGGGGTTTTAATAGGTTTCACAAAAACCATATTTTGTGTCAAAAATATATTTTTATAATTATTAAAATAATTGAATTTATATTTGATTTTTAAAAATATTTAAATTATATCAAAGTCTATAATGTTTTAAATCAAACAAATATTCAAAAAATGTATTAAATGTTCAATTAATGCATTTTTTCATATGATTTCTATAGCAATAGTATGTGAAAAATGAGGCAAAACTAAAATATTCAATGTTTTCATGTTATAAAAATCGGTAATTATTTGCTTTCAACAGAAAATGTATGGTTTGTTAGGACTAATGAAGTGTAAAAATTGGCGAAAACCTATTGTGTTATAAAACGTGCAAAATATAGAATAGATTTTTATAGACGTCTAACGCCGTGGGAAACGAACCGCTCATTCAATTCATATTTTCACTTCACTTTTGGTCGCATTGATGTCATCCAAACCTCTTTATTGTTGAAAAATCTATAGAAATGTTAATATTCTTCAGATCTGAACAACAATCGAATGGTCGGAAAAACTGAATCTTTTGAGCAAAATTCGAGACAAAAACAATGTTTTATTTGAAGTCAATCTCAAAGAGAGTGCAATAATGTTAATTCGCTCTCATTATTGAGATTCAAATTACAAAATAATTGTAAAAATTTGTAAAAATGTGTTTAAATGTCTTCATTGGTCTTCTTGTGTTGTCGACGGCAGTGATTGTTGTCCTGGAAGTGGTTTTAGGGGGATATCTACTCTTCGGATATTTGATTGCCTATTGGATCCGATTCTTAGTTTTGTTCGATTTCTTCAAATTCCTAACGATTTGTATTTATATGTTTATCGTTATAACGAATCTGTTGTCGATAGCACTGTTAGTCTTGGCCTTTCTCTCCGGATATTTTGAAAAATGGTTTTCATACGAAATATTCAGTTTGATATCCGCTTCGGTCATAGTCTATCTGACTGTCCACAAACACCAAACGGGAACCGAACTGTTCAATGAAGTGGTAGTAAAGGAGGTATACATGAGTCACATGAATTCCTACCATCCCGTCCAAAACTGCCACTTCAGAAGCAATTGCTTCGAAGCCGCAAACTTTCACCGAAGCAATAAGTGCTGCGGTTGGACACAACCCACGGACTATCTGTCCTCTCAATGGAATGTCAAGAACAACAACAAAGAGTTTTTGCCGAAATATTGCTGTAGTTTTTGGTATATAAAGTACTCATACAATAACTGCACAATCGATTCAAGCAATAGATATGTCAGTGGATGTCGTTCTGCAATGATCTACGAATACGAGACCTTCGATCCTATCAGTTATAGGTATGGAATCATTTATCCCGTCATCAAAGTCTTGTCTGTCATTCTCTTCATTATCGCAAAGATGTCTTCAATACTTCCCAGAAATGAAGGAATATTTTCGAACACAATTCCGAAATGAGTTCACATTTAAATCAAAAATTGTTTTCAAATTAATATTAAAATTATATTTATTTCAAAACTTTCAAAAATACAATTATAAGGTGATATGTCTTCTATCATTACCAAGCTTATGGCCTGACCTATGTGACCATTGCACATCAAGGTCATTCATATGTCGCACAAATTGCTTGGTGCAAAAGAATCATCTACCGTTTACATAATTAAATGATCTTGTATAGTTTTTGAACATTTGTCAACACATGTGATAGACATGTTTATACCCCTTATATTTCTTCTGTCAGACATTCACTAAAGAAGTGAAATCTTTTCTTTTCAGCCATTGATGTCATAAAACATTTTGTGAAACAATAGCTTTCCTTCAAATCAATTGATTCTCAAGTTTTTGAACCGCAAGAATCCATTGGTAAACATAACAGAGAACTGGATTTTATTATCATTTTGGACACGAATGGAGTCTTTGAGTACAAAAGCCGCCGAATGCCAATTGGGTCCCAAATCAAGTGATTTGACTACAATTTCTTGAGTTAAATGCAATTCATACCAATAGAGGATTGCATCCAAACGTCCCCTTTCGGTGATATCGACCAAACATTCATTTTTCGGTTCAATATTTATTTCTTGGTTTGATTGCATTAATTCATTGAAATCTATTTCAATTAAATCCAAACATTGACTCAATTTTGAGAATTTTATTTTTTTCAAATCAATGTTCTGAAGGATTTCGGTCTAAAAAGAGATAAAAGATATCAATCACAAAGACATTAATGCTTTACTCAAACCTCAAATATATTTATAAATGCTTTGATCTTAAATCCATGAACATTGTGGTCAGAGACGAGACGGGATCTAATGATCAGATCTTCACTATTAATGAGTACTCCTTTGACTATAACTTTGAAAGGCATAAAAATGGGTGAATTCAATGAATAGACCTTAAGATACGCCAACTTTTCTAATAAATTGCTTCTCATAAGACCTGAAGATTCAATTAAATCGAAGATAACTAAAGAGTTTTCTATTCGTTGATCAGAAGCGACCAAATCGTCGAAACACAAGAATTTTATTTTATTTGTTTCTACTTTACAAACATTTATAAACTTTTTGCTATTATCTCTCATTTGTTCGTCTTCTGTGACTATCAATAACTGACTGATTGACTGACTTTGAATGAAATGTAAACTCGAAACACAAAAGTAATTCAAATCAATTAGTTTTGAAATGTTTTCACTTTTGATAACGTTTTCGATTGCATTGATGTAAAGGTTGTGAAAGTTGTCTGCATTTAAGTATTTAATGAGTTCTGAATTGAATTTAATTGTTTCGCAATTCTTATGAGAATTGCTTTCATTGATAATTTTGAGATCAATTAGTCTTAAATAGTCTTCACTTAATGTGAATCTCAACGAAACCTCTGTCTTGTTATCGATAGAAATGCGTTCAACTGATGCGGGATATAATGCCTGTTCCCAACCAATCAGTTCTGTCGGCGGTTCAGTCGATATAGAGATGTCGTCAAATAGATTCAAATCAAACCAAACGCCGATCGCATCCAGTCTTCCATTTGTCACACCTTCGACATTAAGGGTCAAAACATAATCGCTGTCCAAAAGGGTCTCAATTTGTGTGATATCATTGAAATTAATGTCAATTATTTTGAATCTTTGGCTCAAATACTTTTTGTCGACAACTTTCGTCAAATCAATTGTCGTGTATTTAAAGTCATTGAAATCAACACAAATTACTTCATTGTCAGAAAGGACAACATTTCCAAATTGTTTGCGATTTAGTGTAAAAATATCACTCAATTCATCACTTTCTATAAGAACTCCATAAACTGATGCACTAATGGGTAGAACTAATCCATGGTTCGGATCCAATAAATTTTTAAGCGCTGAATGGATTGTAGTTAAGACATGTTCCCCAAAGAGCGCGGCATCGAATATCTCGGTGACCACAAGACTAACACTAATTGTATTTCAATTAATTTCAATAATAATTAATGTATTGTTTGACAGATATTTACGGCTTTTGAATCATTTGAGGAATACGTAAATCAGTTGACATTTGGTTAAAGAGTACAACTCTATCGATAACACCATTGGTTTCAAAGACATCTTTGCATAAATGAAACAACATTTCTGACACTTCACAGGCATAGACTCTATTGGCCCCCACTTCTAGTGAATACAAACTGATCCACAGTTTTAACAGATATTACAAGACATACAAATAGTTGATAAATACCTCAAAAGTCCGGAACCGGACCTAAAGTTATGACAATTTTTATAAAATTAATTCAAACAAATGGTTAAACTCTATGTCTTTACCCGATGTCTAATACAGTGTTAAATCCGTTTTGAACCGCTCTTTGGATGGCATTCTTGAAGGCATTGTTTCTTTTGATGTCATTTATCATTACGTAATGCCATCGCGCGATCGCCGAAGACTTTATGTTCTCAAGACATAAATGAGACAAATTGTAGTCTGGATTCAATGCCAGCGATGACACAAAACAAGAGACCGCTTCAGAAAGATTACCTCTTCTGCAATGAGTTCAATGATTAAGACATTGATCTCAAGAATCAAATCAATTACTTATAAAAATAGATCCCTTTGTTATAGAGAAGATCTTCACACTCGGGAAAGGCATCGATGGCTGCATTGAAGGCATTGATTATGGTTTGGTTGTCGGCATTGGTCTCCAAGTGATGTATATGTCTGTCGAAGACATACAAAAAAGTCGATTTCCACGTGTCTGTCAATTGTCTGTATTTTGGACAACAATTGGTCGACAATTTGAATGCAATGCAAAAATGACCACAACTTTCACTATAGCGAAGATTTTTCAGACACTTGACTGCCTTTCGGATCCATTTATCAGCTGAGGAATTGGTGATACTCTTGTGGTCATTCATTTGTCACAATTGATCATCAAATCAAACAATTAAAACATTTTTACATTTGTTTACAAATATTTAAAGACAACCAAAAGTCAAACGTTTTCTATGTTTTGCCCAAAACTCAACTTTTTGTATAACTTTTACCTATTCTTAAAGACTTAAATCAATTGAATTGATTTGACTTTAATTATCAAACAATTAATTGCTTTAAACCTTTTATAGCCCCTTATAAATACCATTCTCTCTCTCTCTCTCTCTCTCTCTCTCTCTCTCTCTCTCTCTCTCGAAATTAACATTAAAATCTAATTTGAATTCAAAGACATTTTAAGAATAATTAAAACTTTACTTAAAATTAAAATTTTATTGAATTAATACAACATTTGAAAAATCAATTAAAGTTATTTGAAATCAAATTAAAGTTTTTATAAAAATTAATGAAATCTTAAGAATTTCATAAAATAATATCAATTATCACTCAATGAATATATTCTTCATTGGTCTTCATATTGAATCACTTTCATCCACAGCAGTGCCGGCGCCGTACGAAACAACAGGGACGGCGTCTATAGACGATCACTGGCCGAATGAAGACTCTTCTGTGGTGTCGTCTATACCCACAACAGGGAACGGTTTGAACGACTTCGAGATCATTGATCAACACCATAGACAGCAGAAGAACGAGACAAACAATTCTTGTTCTCAACATTTCTTCCAATGATTTGAAAATTATTTCAAAAACCAATTTAAATGATTTGAAACATTTGGGAAAATCCAAACAAGAATTGGTTTTACTTCAAAAGAATAAATCTTTAAACTTAACAAAGAGTAAGTTCCCATTCCTGCCCCCAACTGACTGTCCAAACCCAAGGTGAGAGAAAATCATAAATTATTGTCAAATATATCTCTAATAAATGTATTGATTTCTATACAAAAGAATGAGTCAATCGATTGAGAAATATCTTATTGTCTATTATTATTAAACTTTATTTTCCATAGAATTCAAAGATTCAAAAAAATACATTTTATTTAAAAAAGGATTTATAATAAAATATAACAAAAAAGTTTACATTTTATATAATTTTTAATTAAATAATTGAAATAAAAGTCAATAATAATTATAAATATAATGTTATCATTAAATATAATTCACTTTTACTAAAATCTTATAATCATTTCAGGCATTGATTTGACGAAACAATGGTTTTGATTGAGATTTGCAATCATTTACAAAAGGATTTATGAAAAACACCTTTGAATATAACATTGGAAACCCTATGGTTTGAAATACCCCTCAAATGACTTAAGAGTGTAATTATTGCTGTTATTATCATTGATAATAAAATTATAGGAAGGGGTTAGAGGTTAGGGGCAAACCTATTGAGAAACTTCATGGCCAACTCATACCCGAAAAAACAGGCGGCGTTTGCGGGAAATGCCCTCAACATGACAGGAGTCGCCCCTTTGTATAGAGATCTAATGCCTTCTTCTTTCATCATTACTCTGAATACATCTCGAATACCCTTAGGGTACGTACCCTCAGGTGCTGTTTGCAGTCTTGATTTAAGAACATCTGGAGGAATGGCAACAATCCAATTGAAAATACCAGCCATTCCTCCGGCAAACAAAGTCCTTCCGGCACTCAAATCAGACCTGGATTTGCCTTCAGGTGTCAACACTTTTTGTAACCACTCGTATGTCATGAAATACATACCACTGGCCGGAACGTCCCTAAGGAGTGTGGCAGCCGTTCCCTTATATATGCTCCTAAGCCCTCCCTCGGCGTACAACTGTTTGGCGCAATCGATTGGCCCCTTATATCTGACCGCAACGCTTGTGTTCGCCGACTGCACCTGAAGTAGACATTTGATTCTCTCTCCCGGAGCCATAATAGCAGTTGTGAAGACACCGGATATCATACCGGCTTTGAAGAGCTGAGCCATAGTCAAGGGGTCGTCAGGACTGGTCTGTTGTAAACGCTTTCCGATACCAAACCCAAGGAAACACACGGCAAACATCGGGGTCACACCAGTGAGTGGAGCAGCCATTCCTTTGTAGAGTCCGAGCAGTCCTTCTTTGACGACAATCCTCTTCGCACAATCAAATGTCCCGGAATAGAGTGGACTCTGACCGGGAAGTGGTTTTGGCATTGTTTGAAGTCTTACTTTAATTGTGTCCAACGGATGTCCGGCAGAGACTAAACACATACCACCAAAACCTCCGGCAAAAAAACTCTTGAGCGGAGATGTCCTTTGATCTGACATTGTCTACGAGTTGAGCAAATAATCAATTTATGTCTTATTATTAAATGATTGAAAATATCATTAAATTTATCACAAATTCATAATTGCATTGATTTTTGAGAATATTTTAATTCAACAAAAGTTGACAAAACATTGAATAGAGGTCTGAACGGAGTTATGATAAGTCATTGCAAACTAATTGTAAATAAAGTTTTCATTGAATTTATTCAACATTTCATTAAAAGTTTATCAAAATATTTGTCATTATTTGCTTCCATGACCTCTAGTGACCCAAAGGTCGTGTCAGGCCTTATGTCTGTGAAAACGCCAAACTTTGACCTCTATTTCGGTTGTTTATATCATTTCAAACTCATTTCAATCACATGTTTATCAAAGTTTTGATCATTTATTGGATTTTCGTTTAATTGAATCAAAATTAATTTAAATAAAGACAAACATTGGATAATATCTGAAGAAGTGTTGCAATGAGTGGTAAATATGAGCTGAACGTCTGGTCCGGAGATTGGGGTTTGCCATCAATTGACTACAAATGTCTTCAAATGCTAGCCTTTTGTCGATTCAGTGGAGTTCCGGTTAAGACAATTACCACAAATAATCCCATTTGGACTCATTTGCCATCATTTCGACATAAAGACCAAAAAGTGATCGAAATGAAGAAATTGATCCATTATCTCAAGGATCAGAACTATAGCGCAGACTTCAATCTATCGGTTCAACACATGTCTGATGTCTTCGCTTACGAAACACTTCTCAAATCACAATTAGAGCCGGCATTGCTTTACCTCTTTTGGGTCGACGACCAGAACTATGTCCAACTGATGAGGGGATGGTATGCCAAACGCCTACCCTTTCCCACAAACTATTTCATTCCCAATCACTACAAAAGTGTCGCCGAAAAGACAATTCGTTCGCGATTTGGGTCTCAGGTATTGAATAACGACAGAAGAGATACAATCATTGAGACCACAATCATAGGAGAGGCCCAGAAGTGTTTGACTCTTCTCTCGGAACGGCTTAAAGACGAGTATTTCTTCGGTAAAAATCCCAGTTCTTTCGATGCACTAGTCTTTGGATATTTGGCGCCATTGCTGAAGATTCCGACACACAATCGTGTGCTTCAAAATCACATCAAATCTTGTGATAACTTAACTAAATTCGTGAACAAAATTCTTCAGAAGTATTTTCCGACCGTTAAAGACAATGAAGAATCGAAGGCAACAAATGATAAGACAGAAGAAAGCGATGAATTTGCCCACAAGTGGACAGATATCATACTTTCGGGTCTTTTCGCGACCGCAGCGATGATTGGCTATGCATTGGTCACCGGTTTAGTCAAAATAGATGTGACAGACGATGACAGTTACGAACCAACCGTCCAATCAATAGACGATTTGAACCCTATATTCGATGATTACGAGAAGTCCGAAGAAAAAGAACAATAGTTTTAACCATTAATTCATTCATTTATTATTAGTTTTATATAATTCTCATTAAATTCAAGTCAAGACAAAAGCATTTGTTTTTATTTCTTGATTTATTGATAACTTTTGACCACAAGAGGCCAGAGATTGGGCTCTGAGTGATTCAAACCACGAATTGATATGTGATTCAAATAGTTGTGCAAAAATTTGAGGACAACTAAAAGAATATATTATTTGGTTTGAATTGTTGTGAGACAGGGTTTGGACATTATATGCACAAAGGGGTACACATGAAAGACAATTACCCCTTTGGGGGCTATTATTACAATATATGATAGGATAGCCTAAAAGTGCTCCACATATTAGACACAAGTCTTCCTCTTCACTGATGGACACAATTGTGAACTCAGTTTCTGTGGAAATCACTTCCAATTCATTAAATAAATTCTTTAAAACAGATTTCTTTGAATGGATTTGTTCTCGAGTGAGAAGTTGTGGCAAATGAAGACCAAACGAGACATCGATTAACGCAACAAAAGATTCATTCAATAAGTGTTTGATATGTTTTAAAAGATATTCTATGTTTGCAATGAATATGAGATCATTGATTTGAATCACTTCCAGACCATTCAAATCCACATTCAACTCATGGCAAAGAAGTAACACTTGTTGGCAATCGCCAGAAGTCAGTTCCCATAAATAGCAGGGTTTTAGAGCCAAAGAGATTGCCTTCAATTGATGTCTTAAATCTATGACCAATTGATTGGATATTTTATTTGTCTGTAAATGACATTCAATTAAAACATTCATTGAATTCAATCAAAATTTAAATAAATTATTCATTTATTGCTTACTTTCAAACACTTTCTCTTCATTTCAATTCATTTCAATCATTGCATAACAATTAAGGAGTCATTCATTGAAGACATGACTCATAAACAGCTGTTTTGGTCTTAAGATATTTATTATACAATTGTTGATAATTTTGTGTCCAAATGACTGAACTTAATCCGAGCGCCCCTTCATTTACACCAAACAATCGCTGTTTTGAAGACAAATGTAATGAAAAAGTTTATAATATATCAACGGATCTAATGGTTGGTCGAAGTCTTACATCAACTGCTGATCGGTTAACCACTGCCTCCACTTCTGGTTCTAATGACAAAAAATATAAATCTAAGACAAAGACTAAGCCTTCGGTTTTAACTCTGGAACAGTTTATTACAGAAAAACTTAAAATTGAAGACAAATCAAAAAAGGTTTCAAAAACTGATCCGAAAATACAAAAAAAGGTCCAAACGATTGAAATGCCATACAATCCACTCGACTCTTCATCGCCCACCAAATACAGGGGCAAAGAGAGGGTTACACCGAAGCGAAAAAAGCCATCATTTCTTAAAAAGATAATAATTAATGAAAAAAATTCAAATCAAGAAAATTGTGACCAAAAGGAAAGTCTGAATAAATATTTGGATGAAATGAATGGTTTGGAGAATTTGAATAACGATTTGATCCATTCAAAGACATACAGAGAATACTGTTGTCAACGACTGACCAAAGATATCGATCAACTGGTCGTTCATCTGTTGACTGATTTGGTCTTTTTTCAGGACAGACTGTATTCAAGAGATCCGAACAAAGCGAAGATCAAAAAGCGTTTGTGTTTTGGGTTCAAAGAAGTCACAAAATATGCGAAAATCAATAAAATAAAGCTATTAGTCATCGCACCCGACATTGACAAGATTGAGAGCACCGGGGGTTTGGACGACAGTCTATCAACACTGATAGCTATTTCACGATCCAATGCCACTCCCATTGTGTTCGCGCTTAGCAGACATAGATTGGGGATCACATCCAAGAAGAAGGGATGCGTCAGTTGTATAGCAGTTCTCAATTATGACGGATCAAATGTAAGCAACTCTTCATTTGTGACCACTTTTTCAATAGTTTTTATTTGAATTTTAGGATAACTTTAAACAATTGATTAGTTTATGCGAAACCGAACGAAAGGAATACAAATCAATTTGTATTCAATCGATGGATAAACTGAAAGCACTTCCAACAGAAGAAGTTCAGGATATTATCAATGGTTTGCCAGATATTCCTCAAGAGTTCCTTCAATTCAGAGATATGTTAGACCAAAGCGATCGACGAAGTGTTAAACTCAAGAAAATTTTCTCTTAATTACAGTTATTCTCAAAATATTTATATTTTTGTTATTTTAAAAATATTATAATATTTTCAAAAATGAGAAAACATTTATAAACTCAAAAAATGTCAAATTGTTTGACAATTAATGTTTAATTCAGTACTTTTTGACTAGAATTTCAATGATTTAAATAAATTTAATTAAATTTTAATTATAAATGAAAATCACTTTAAGTTATTTCAGTCAAAACATGACATTCCTATCGCTTCAAACACCGTTGACTTAGACCAAAACAAGTCATTTATATATAATTTAAATGATTTTTAATAAATTTTAAATAAGTTTTGAATTTTTATTAGTAATGAAATGCAAACAAAATGTAATTTAAAATATATTTATCGTTAAAATTCAAAACACGGAATCGTTTGAAGAATTGAGGAATCGCTAACCCATTGTCAATGTGTGCACTGAGAGGAGTGTCAGTGAATGGTCTCCAGAGGGCGAGAGTGTGTGTCATAGGTTTGGGCAATGCGTCCACTAATGGTTGGTTGAGTGTAATGATTGCAATGCGTTTAGTGATTGTCTTAAGTGGTATACATTGTGGACATCACTGATCTTTGGGTCGAAGATAATAATAATATAATACAAAGAGTGACAAAAAATCAACAAAATATTGATTCGTTAAATGAATAATAAATAAATGATATAAAAGTTTGTCAAAAGATTGATAATTGGGTTGAAATCAAGTGATAATTGAAATACAATTTGTATTCATTTGAATGACATTTTGTTTTCAAATATTATTTTGTCGTTAATTAATAGTCATTATTAAAGAGTGAGTTATGTCATCGAGTGGTCCGCCCAGTGGTGGCACCGGTAATACAGGCGCCCATAGGTATCGGTATAAAAATACAGGTTTGGACGCACAGGAGTTGCGCCGAAGACGTGAAGAAGAAGGGGTTCAACTGAGGAAACAGAAGAGGGAAACGGAGTTATATAAACGAAGAAATTTGG
>JAQIXR010000160.1:0-45207 GCA_034700825.1 Quadroppia sp. Gr-Ori-00064 | reverse complement strand
TGTGTCCAACTATGAGATGACGGCACCGATCATCTCATCGCTGATACTTCACATGGCATTGGATGAGACAATTCAGTCTAAAATATACGACGAGTTGAACAAGAATTTCAATATAGACGATGAAACCATCGACTGTGAAGTGTTGTCACGACTGCCTTATTTGGAGGCGTGCGTTAAGGAGGCGCTCAGAATGTACACACCTTTCCTGAGTATCATTCGTGTTTCAAAAGAGGATTACGTCTTACGCGGCACCGGCATTACGATCGCAAAGGGAATGGAAGTCGAGATACCTGTGAATGCCATTCACTGGAATGAAGAGTACTTTCCCAACGCCGACACCTTCATCCCGGAGCGCTTTAAGGCGGAGAACGCACATAAGTTGGTTCCCAATACGTATATGCCGTTCGGAATTGGACCAAGGTCATGTCTGGCCAGACAGTTCTCCGTTAGACAAATCAAATTATGTTTGGCTCAAATTGTACGAAAGTATCGCTTATATACCAATCCGCACAAACCTATTGGACAGTACATGTTTGCCAAGAATATTTTCTCGTTTGGTCTTGATGAGATTACTGTTCGCATTCAGCATAGAAAATAGAGAATCAATATTGAATGTTCAAGGATATTTTTGATAAATTCTACAGGAATATATATTGAAAAGTTTTTGTCACAAAAATTATTTCTTGTTTTAATTCTACACAATTTTATTACAATTCCTTTTATTATCATTAAATTTAAATCTTTTGGTTCACTCAAGAGGAATGTCATCAAAATTATAAATACATAAGAAAAGTAGTTGTTATTATACCCTGACATGAATGCCAGTCATACCCTTGAATGATGTATGAAATTCAGTTATACTGTAATAAGAGTACTGTTTATTATATGAATTATTCTCTAAAAATCAAATCATTATATATTTAAATAAAAACTTTCAGAAAATCTAAAATTTTATCACATATTTAATTGTGGTTTTGATGCATAAAAATGAATTTCTTAAGCATTTTGTTTAACATCCTTAATATAAATGCTTTTCTATGCATATGTCTCACATTGACAGCTTGGACAGTCATATACAGGTGAGTGATATTCATATATTATATTTGTATTGATAACAAAGAGTTATCACAAGTGATACCAAAAACACATATTGAGATGACGTGTAATTGGTTTTACATTTGAATAGATATTTGACAAAAGAATTCAACTATTGGTCCAAACATGGCATCGATGGCCCAAAACCGGTCTTCTTTTTCGGCACAACTATATATGGATTCATTGGACATAAATATCAATACTATAGACAATGGATGAAAAAATACGGCAAAATATTTGGGTATTAATTATATTTATTTAAACAATTCGAGAGGAAAGTTGTATAAGAACTGTCCTTATATAGTTCACAATACACGTAACCATTAAAAAGCATAACATAATAAATATAATTATAATTTTTCAGTATATTCGACAATAATATTCCGACGCTAGTCGTGAGCGAACCGAACTTGATCAAGGACATATTGGTGAATGATTGGCAATACTTTAATGACCGAACTCTTAGGCGTTTGAATCCTGTGGTGAATCAGAATATATTCTTCGCCAATGGCTTGAAATGGAAACGAATTCGTAAGATATTTGAGCCATTGTTTGCTGTGTCTAAAGTGCGACAAATGGAGACATTGTTCAGTGAATGTGTGTTTCGTTTATTGAATGAATTACACGTTTATGCAAACAATGGACAAGAATTTGATGTGAAG
Source organism: Quadroppia sp. Gr-Ori-00064 (assembly GCA_034700825.1). NCBI lineage: Eukaryota > Metazoa > Arthropoda > Arachnida > Sarcoptiformes > Quadroppiidae > Quadroppia > Quadroppia sp. Gr-Ori-00064. The sequence goes on along the minus strand of JAQIXR010000160.1, from coordinate 43,450 downwards.
GTAATCTCTCTCTCTCTCTCTCTTCCTCTCTCTCTCTCTCTCCCTTTATTCTCCACTAAATCTGTATAAAGATTAACAGGGTACTATATAAATTTGATCCAGTTCCATTCACGAAAATTCACAATCCACATAATGTCTGCTTGCTTACAAGATGAGAATGTCGAGAGGAAAACCATTGACGAGTATATGGCGAATATGAGTCGCTTATTGCAATTCAAATTTTTATATGAATTGGGAATGAATTTATTGCCCATTTATATCATGAGATTCTTGTGCTGCATATTTGGCTCCGTTGCCAATGTTGGCAACGAATTCATTGTAAGAAATGGTCGAAAATTGATTGAAAATACGTGCGATTTGAAGGAAAACACAAAAAATATGTTAAAGTCATTACTACTGAGAATGCAATCAAAAGACGATATCAATGCCAATGGTTTTGACAAAATAGTTTCAATGTATAAAATTTAACAATTTATTGCTCGCACAGGTCTTAACGAACGATGCCTAACACAGGATGAGATTATCGCACAAATGTGGATGTCGTTTGTGTCCAACTACGAGATGACGGCACCGATCATCTCATCGCTGATACTTCACATGGCATTGGATGAGACAATTCAGTGTAAACTATACGACGAGTTGAACAAGAATTTCAATACAGACGATGAAACCATTGACTGTGAAGTGTTGTCACGACTGCCCTATTTGGAGGCGTGCGTTAAGGAGGCGCTCAGAATGTATCCATCGTTTCTGGGCATCACTCGTATAGCAGCACAGGACTATCACTTACGCGGCACCGGTATCACAATCGAAAAAGGAATGCGAGTCGAGATTCCAGTGAATGCCATTCACTGGAATGACGAGTACTTTCCCAACGCCGACACCTTCATTCCGGAGCGCTTTATGCCGGAGAACTTGCATACAATACTTCCCAATACGTATATGCCATTCGGCATAGGACCAAGGTCATGCCTGGCCAGACAGTTCGCCATCAGACAAATCAAGTTATGTTTGGCGCAAATCGTGCGAAAGTTTCGCATATATCGCACTTCGCACAGCAATGAGCAACATATGACCAAGAATATTGTCTCATTTGGTCTTGATGAGATTACTGTTCGCATTCAGCATAGAAAAAGGACAACCCATATGGAATGTTCAGGGTATTCTGAATAAAATTTAAAAATATTTTTATTTATATTCTGTAATTCAAAATTTCATTTATTCTAAATTTATTCCGTTATTCTAATTATATTCTGTTATTCTAAATAAATTCATTTATTCTGTTATTCTGTAAATCTATTCAAGTGTTGACAACACTATTAGATATGAAACAACTATTTATTAACGTTTCTTAAGTATGACAAAAGAGTGTTTCCCCAAACACTCGACCATCTCTTCGCCGGTGTTGGCATCGGTTGAGTGTCTATAACTGGCTGTGATTTTCTGCTCCAATTCATTGTATTTCAATTGAATCATATCTTCATCGCTCGTAACGAAATATTTGCGATACGTTGACACCAGTGTTGGCACCAAATCTGTACGTAAAGTATCATTAAGTACATTAAAGTGTATTAATCAGGGAATACACTGTTTCACACATGCAACGAATGCGCGCACCCAATGCAATGCACTTTCAATCCACACATGTGTGTTGTGCACATCCATTGCATGTGTGAAACACTGTATCGAATAATAGCAAACATTGTTTGAAATCATTTATGTTTAGAAAGTCTTTCGTTTCCAAACATTCATCGCATATGACATCAAAGTCAACGCTTTTGAATTCATTAAGGAATACGTTGATCTGTGTCCGAGAGTCGGGTATTTTCATGAATTCCCGCTCATGTATAGCCTTCTCCTCAACCGTCAGATCCATATAGTGGTCGGTAGTGTGTCTAATATACGCGTACACTTCGCCCCCTTTCGTTAGCATGCGATACAAATTGTCGGACAAGTTCTTCACATTCGGTATCAAATTGAAGACACTGTACGAGAATATCAGCGATACCTTGCCTTCCAGTGCCTTCAGCGCTGGTACCAATGAGTCAAACTCTACCCCAAAGTCTTGTACAATATAACTGATGTTGTCTTTCATGTGATTCTGTTTCGCGAATGCAATCATATATTCGCTGATATCTAAGCCATAGATATGTCCGACAGTTATCTCACTGTCCAATAGAGAGGTGAGATTACCTCCACCGCAACCGACGTCCAAAACGATGTCATGTTTTCTTAATATAAATATACATTATTTTAAATAAATATAACATTTTTTCAATACTTATCGCTAATTCCTGACAGAATTTGATGAACAATTCTTTGCTCTTTGTCTCTATTTCTCGTTATTTCGATAAGTTTTATATAATTTTCTGATTTGAAATCCATTTCTATTATTGAGTGTTAAAAAAATACAAATAAATCAAAAAAATATATAATTAAATGAAAATAAATATTTTATTGAATAGTCATCTAATGATTGTTAACTAACAAACGAAACGAGCTGAGGACGTGATCGAAATATGAATAGACATTTCATATAATTTTTTCGATTAAAAGAAGCGAAAATTTATTTTATATAAATATTTTAATAAAAACTCCATAAATATAATTAAACCAGGATTAGTCAAACACTAATATAATGGACACTAATTACGCCTAACTGAATAGTAATAATTAGGTATATATTTTAACATTTGCACCCTATGGGAAAATATATTTAACATTAGCACTTTATGGAAATTTTTCTCTTTATTATCAACGGGAGTGTCGAAGTCCGAACAAACGAACATGGCTGTACTATATGTCATTTTTTCAGGAAAAATGCTATTAAAAATAATAATTGTATTTTAGGAAAACATCAGAATATTTTATCATATACTGTACAATGCACTGTAACAGGTCGTCCAAAAAGTTTTGTCCTACTGGCATATATCTCAAGAACTAAGCGGTATTTCCTTATGGTGTCTTTATTATCATATACCACCTTTCACACACATCCACTATAACTGACTATGAGATCAGAGGACGTTTAGTACTATTAAATTCCCACTATATAATTTCGACTTTACTGCCCTCTATCTCATAAACTATCATGTTTTCGAGTTCGTAATATCCACCAATGGAATTAGCATGTTCAAATTAGTCAGTGTCGATGTCTTATTTGTCTCTATCTATTACATTTATGTCACAACTTTAACGCCCTCTACCGCCTTAATGCCTGTGTTTTAGAGAAGAATATTCCATCGAAACAATGTTATGGAAATATAATCTATTGATTGATTTCATGACAACAGCGACATTATTGACTTCAAACTCAGTCATCACAATATAAGTACAACGCCTTGAGGTTTACTTCAATATGTATGTGAATCCCTAATCGCCCCTAATCTCTGATCATGATGAATTTTGTTAATGAAAATTCTATACAAAATATATAAAAAATGAAAAATGTTTCATTTATTTTATTTATTGATATAACATTGAATAGTTCATAATTAAATATAAAAATATATAATAATTAAATTGATGTAAACGAATTATTTTAGAAATTATAGCGTTATAAATATGACTTTGACAACCTTTGTTCTAATAGTAATACAGACTAAATGAGGTGTAGATATCAAAACGATATACTGTATATATTTCTTTAATGGGGGATAATAGGGCTACATTTCTTATTTGACCACTTTTGACCTAACTCATATGAATTAAGAGTTATTGATCAATATTCAATTTTTTATGAAAAAATCTGACACTTTTTTCAGTTTAATAGTACTTAACGTCCTATGATCTCATCGTCAGTTATAGTGGATGTGTGTGAATGGTCACTGTATATGATAATGAAGACACCAGAAAATACCTTTTAGTTCTTGAGATATTTGCCCTTCGGATAAAACATTTTGGACTACCTGTTATATAGCTTAATTATATAAAACTTTATTGTTTTTGCACCTTTAGATATTTTATTAAATCCTTAATAATTAATTAAAAGATTGTTATAAATCAAAGATAAAACATTTATTTCACGTAAAATTGACGGTATTCACCAAACATATTGTTTTTATAGTAATTTTATTCTTAGCTCTTTATATCAATTGTATAATTGTTTTATTAAATAAATAAAATAATTAATTTCAAACACTCTTATTTAAAGATTATAATTTGTTTCAATTTTTCAATGTTTCAATACATTCAAGAGTTATGTTTATTATGAACACAGAGTTAGAGGTCTAAAAAGTTAGTGCTTTCATAAATCGTGACCATATTCCTTCCTTTCTCCCCTGATCTTCTGCACTAGCCGTTCCAGATGTCGGTGCTATTTATGAAATGAAATATTATATAAATATTATGAAAATAATTCATTCATTACTTATATTCAATTTATGGCAAAAATATTTGTAAAGAAATATATTTTCGTTGTCTTTGAGTTTGGATATAATTGTCTCAAAATGTGTGTACTCTTTGATGGCTTTTTGACTAATAGTGCAATCATCAAATGATGACAACAGTTGTCGACAATCGGGTCTTCGATTTGGATTTGGATATAATGTCATACTCAAAATCATTTTATGAATGACTTTAATATTCCTGAAATATTCCACAGATTTATACTTTTCGACAAAATATTCTTCAGGGCTTTGAATGAAATATTATTAAATATTAAATACATTATTCATGACTTACTCATAGACATCAATATTAAACAAATCGCTCGCAAGTATACCCAGACTATAAATGTCAGATATTGTTGAATAGTATTTACTATGATATACTTCCGGTGCCATATATTTAGGGGTTCCGGCCCCTTCTGTATGACTCATTTGATTATAATCATGAGTAACAGCTGATCCCATATCACATATTTTAAAGAAATGGTTGTTTTTGTCGTTATATTTGATGAGAATATTCTCTGGTTTGAGGTCTCTATGAATTACTGGAGGTTTTAATTCGTGTAAATATTTCACACATTCTATAATATCTCTGAATATTTCACACGTTATATAAAACTCAATAAAATTCATGACATCTCTTTGTGGAAGAACAAGTTTGTCACAGAGATTTGATTTCTTTTGCAGAAATGTTTTGAGACTTTCATCGCATAAATCCATTTGAATGTAAAGACAATTTTCTTCATTCCATGACATGATATATTGCACAACAAAACCACTTTTCATTCTCTCTAATGTTTTCACTTCTCGTAAACTTTTCGCTATATTTTCTTCAATCAAAAAAACAATTTATTAATTAATATAAATCAAAATTTTATAAAAGAATTTACTATTTATAATAATTTTTTTCAATGCAAACAATTCTTGTTTAAATTTATCCTTTACTACGAAAACCTCTCCAAAATTCCCCGAACCAATTGTTGATATTTCTTCAAATCTTGATTTGTAATAATTCTCTATAAATAAAAATAAATTAAATTTATTCAGAATTAATATGAATTAAACAAACTTTTAGTAAAGAATAAATTGAATTTATATTCCTCAGAATGTTCTTCGTTTTGCATAGCATTTACATTAATTGTTTTTGCAGTCATTTTGTAATTATATGAATAATAATCGAAAAAATTATTACTATTAGTTTCACGTATTTTATTCAAATTAATGTAATATATTCTATCCTCACATAACCCGGTTGTAATTGCATGACTCTTTTGATAGTATGGAATCGAAAAAATTAATTCAAATTTCAAATCAGTTTCAATTAATTTAGGAATTTTTTGAAATGATTTGCATTTTTCTTCATTTTCATAAACGCCACAAAAATATATGATTCCATCGTTTGTTAGAAAATATGTGTTTGAAGCGGAAGGACAGACAGTCTTGACATTTGCGATGTCTATCATTGTTGGAGAGAATAATGGTTTCTCTATTTCCAAATCATTTCCCAAATCACACAATTGATTATAACCCCAAATATAGACCAATCCATTGTCTGTCAGCGCATAAGAACTACAATACGAACAATGGATTGATTTGATTGTAATGTCGTTTGCATTGAAGTTAATAACTATTGGTTCGCAATATTTTCGCTTATTTTCATTTCCGGAACCAATTTGTCCTTCCCTATTATCACCCCATCCATAGACCACACCATCAATGGATAGCAGTAATGAATGATTAGAACCACAACTTATTTCTTCGACATTAGTATCACAAAAAAAAGATATTTTATCTGGTCTTAAATAAACGCCGTAATCAAATTGACCTCTTCCCAACTGTCCGCTTTCATTACAACCCCAACCGTATAACTGGTTTTCTTTATTCAAAGCCAAAACAAAAGTCAAACCATTAATGAATTGTTGAATATTTTTAAAACACAATTCAGTTATCATTTGTGGCTCTTTTACATGTTTGTTGTGACCCAATCCAAGCACTCCGTTATCATTAGTTCCAAATCCAAACACTTTATCATCTTTTGTGACATACAATACATTATATCCCTTTTGGTCATCAAAAATAAATAAAAAATTAATATCTTTTTTATCACTTTTTGTTATATTTTCACAAATAACAAAATCGTCGAAAATGTCATTCATTTTATTTGTCGAATAAATGACATTCAAATCAATTGTTTTTTCAGTCATTTTGTATTCGTTTGAATAATAGTCGAAATAATTATTATATTTTGTTTTGTTTATTACATTGTATTCAAAATAATAAATTCTATTTTCAGTCAACCCTATTCCTTTTGCATTCATATATTGATAATATGGAATGGATTTTATTGAAGAAAAGTTCAAATTACTTTCAATTAATTTCGGGATTTTTTGAAATGTTTTGCAATTTTCTTCATTTTTATAATATCCACAAAAATATATGAATCCATCGTTTGATAGAAAATATGTGTTTGCAGTCGAGAGACAGACAATAGTTATGTTTGATATTTGTATGATTTTCGGTGAAAAGAGTTTTTCATTCATTTCCAAATTGTGCCCCAATTGACACCAATTATTATAACCCCAACTATAGACCAGTCCATTGTCTGTCAGAGCAAATGAATTACTATACGAACAATGGATTGATTTGATTGTAATGTCGTTTGCATTGAAGTTAATAACTATTGGTTCGCAATATTTATCAATATTTTCATTTCCGGAACCAATTTGTCCCTCACTATTACCACCCCATCCATAGACCACACCATCAGTTGATAGCAGTAATGAATGATAAAAACCACAACTGATTTGTTGGACATTTATATTAGAGAAAAATATTATTTCAATTGGTTTTGAATAAACACTTTTTTCACTAATAAACCCCATTCCCAACTGTCCCCAATCATTACAACCCCAACCGTATAACTGATTCTCTGTATTCAAAGCCAACACAAAATTCAAACCATTAATGAATTGTTGAATATTTTTGTCGCACAATTCGGTTATCATTTGTGGCTCTTTTACTCTCCTGTTGTGACCCAATCCAAGCACTCCGTTATCATTAGATCCAAATCCAAACACTTTATCATCTTTTGTGACATACAATACATTATATCCTCTTATGTCATCAAAAACAAACAAAAATTTAATTTCATTTTTGACATTTTTTGAAATATTTTCACAAATTGCAAATTCATCAAAAATGTCATTGAATTTGAAACTTCTCTCTGTTTCAAATATGAGTGCTATTAATGAAAAGGAAAATTATTAATTAAAAATTTATTGATTTTATGAAAATAAGTTATTTAATACTTGTATTCAATTTATGGCAAAAATATTTGTAGAGAAATATATTTTCGTTGTCTTTGAGTTTGGATAAAATTGTCTCAAAATGTGTGTACTCTTTGATGGCTTTTGGACTAATAATGCAATCATTATATGATGACAACAGTTGTCGACAATCGGGTCTTTGCTTGGGATCAGAATAAGTCATTTTCTGAATCATTTCAGAAAAAACTTCAATATTCTCATAATATTCAACAGATTTAAATTTTTCGATTGATTTTTTGATTGACCTTTCAGGGCTTTAAAATTAAACAAAGACAAATTATAAATCAATTATAAATTGATATTATTTTTATATTTGATAACATTATTTTTGTACAATTAAGATACAAATGCTAGTCATTGTTTTTTATTGCTTAAGCGAAACATCTTTAATTTGTTACTTACTCATGAATATCAATGTTGAACAATTTGCTACCAATAATACCCAGACTAAAAATATCTGAATAATTTGAATAGTATTTACTGTAATATACTTCCGGTGCCATATAGCTCCATGTTCCAGTACCAATTGAATGGCTCTTTTCACTGTTTTCATGACTGACAGCTAAACCCATATCACATAACTTAATAAATCGGTTGTTTTTGTCGTTATATTTGATGAGAATATTCTGTGGTTTGAGATCTCTATGAATTACAGGAGGTTGTAATTCATGTAAATATTTCACACATTCTATAATATCTCTGAATATTTCACATGTTATATAAAACTCAATAAAATTCATGACATCTCTTATTGGAAGAACAAGTTGTTTACAGATTTTAGATTTCTTTTCCAAAAAACTTTCGAGACTTTCATCACATAAATCCAATTGAATGTAAAGACAATTGTCTTCAATCCATGACATGATATATCGCACAACAAAATCGCTATTAATTTTTTCCATTGTTTTCACTTCTCGTAAACATTTCACTGAATATGATTTAACATTAATTTAAATACTTATAAATATGTAAAATTAGACTCACTTTTGATTTTAACTTTTTTCACAGCAAAATATTCTTGCTTATCTGTATCCTTTACTTTATATACTTCTCCAAATGCCCCTGATCCTAATGGTAATATCTCTTTAAAGTTTGTTCTATAATGATTTTCTTTAAAAAAAATGAAAATTAATAATTAAAATTATAAATATTTTTCAACTAACGCTTTATAGGAATTTTATATTCTTGTAAAAGATGTGAAATTTCATTGATATGAAAATTGTTGAAATCTATTGTTTTTTCAGTCATTTTGTATTCATTTGAATAATAGTCGAAATAATTATTATGTTTTGTTTTATTTATTGAATTGTATTCAAAATAATAAATTTTATTTTCACTTAACCCAGTGCTGATGGCTTTCCCTTTTTGAAAATAAGGACACCATTTCATTGAATCAAACTTTATATTTTCCAATAATTTTGGTATTTTTTGAAAATCTTTTGAATCTTTTTCAGAAACACCGCAAAAATATATGAATCCGTCGTTTGTTAGAAAATAGGTGTTATTACTCGAGGGACAGACAGTCTTGATATCAGTGATGGCTATCATTGTTGGAGAGAATAAAGGTTTGTTTATTTCTAAATTGTGTCCCAAATGACACCACTTGTTAGAACCCCAACTATAGACCAGTCCATTGTCTGTCAGCGCAAATGATTGACAATACGAACAATGGATTGATTTGATTGTAATGTCGTTTGCATTGAAGTTAATAATTATAGGTTCGCAATATATCCGCTTATTTTCATTTCCGGAACCAATTTGTCCCTCACTATTACCACCCCATCCATAGACCACACCATCAGATGATAGCAGTAATGAATGTTTTGAACCACAACTGAATTTATGGACATTTATATCAGAGAAAAAAGTTATTTCTTGTGGTTTTGTATAGACTCTTTCTTCACTAATACATCCAATTCCTAACTGACCCTCATCATTGCAACCCCAACCATATAACCGATACTCTCTATTCAAAGCCAACACAAAATTCCATCCATTAATGAATTGTTGAATATTTTTGTCGCACAATTCAGTTATCATTTGTGGCTCTGTTTCGGGTCTGTTGTGACCCAATCCAAGCACTCCGTAATTATTAGATCCAAATCCAAATACTTTATCATCTTTTGTGACATACAATACATTATATCCTTTTTGGTCATCAAAAACAAAAAATAAATTAATGTCTTTTTTAACAATATTTGATATTTTTCCACAAATATCAAAACAATTTAAAATTTCAGACATTTTGCACAATTAATAATAAAATTTCAATTCATTTCTATTGTATTGAAATTCACAGAATGAAAGACAAATACTTATAACACATAATAATATAGTGTGTAATGAAACCAATTGTTATCACAAAACAACAATTTATTGCTTTTCACATGAATTCAACAAAATATTTGTTAATAATTATTGTTATATTCATAAAAAGATAATAACTTTGAAACAGAAAAATTCATATAAATTATATGTGATAACAGAGTAATAGAATTCAATGCGAATGAATTTGTTTGATATATCACTTGAATATATATTACAGTCAATAAATATATAGCAAATCTTTACACATATTTTTAAACGATTTGATAAAATAAAAGTAGTTTTTCATAAAACAGTTCATCAAATCTTTGATATATAAAACAGTGTTAAAAGTCAACTACAACTTTATTTTGTTAAATAAAAATTTTTATAAAATTGTATTTAATTTCATTAATATGTTGCGAATCGAGCTCTACTTGAACTCAAATATTGAGATAAAAACACATTTCTTATTACAACAGAATTTGTTTTATTCGACAAAATATATAATACTTAAAACAACACAAAAATAAATATTTGTATTTATGATAACAAAGACAAAAAATAATTGTATAAAACATTAGATATCATTATTAGTTCAAAAATACGTAGTAAAATACGAGTAAAATTTTATACTCCCGGTGCCTAAATAACATCAGGTATGTATGCTATCGTTAAATAATAATTATCTAATCTATTAATACAATATAAAAACTATTAGAAAATATTTTCCTCAATAATTAAAAGGTTATAAAAAATATTTTTCAAACAACTATATATTTTTATAAAATTTTTATACTTTTAAAATATTTTTGAAATTATGAAAAATCATTAGTTATGATACTATTCGAAATAATATGAACCGGGTATTAAAGTTTATCAATTTGTTGCGTGTTGAGCCATACTTGTTCTTGGTCCAATTTCAGGCCGGACTTCATAGCACGGCTGACAGACAGGTATTGGAGGACAAGATATGTCGCAATTGGTATAACCAAACGCATGACTACTGCTATGATGTGCCCACATCTGATGAGACGGGCGATGAGCCGAATCATTACAAGGCTAAGATTTTGAGCGATGCGACCATGTTTAGTAAGTAAGCAAGGTCAGACATTTTATTATACTAATTATGAATAAAAATATTTTATTATTTGTTTGTAATCATCGACTGATAGACACATATCCGGGTTATGTGACAACAGTGCCGATCATGATATGGACGGCACTGGTAGGCGCCTTCATCGACAGATACGTCAGGGCCCGCAAGTTAACTATGATGCTACCTATAGGCGCTCTAGTGGTGGAGACTGTAATGAAAATATACCTATCATTAGATTTTAGCGCCAGTATTGAAACCAATGTTTAAAATTATTTTCACTTTTAATGACATAAAAATTGATTATTTTTTTCTACAGACGTTTACTATAATCTCATTCCATATATTCCCAGTGCGTTATTCGGCGGACGGGTAGCTTATATGGTGGCCAGCATTCACTACATGACATCAATGACACCGCCAAAGATGTTGGCCATTCGGTTCATGATATTTGAAATGTCCAACTATACAGGTATGGGATGTATGGGTGCGGACTGTAATGAAGTTTTTACAGAATATTCTTAAGAAAAATAAACTTTTAAAAAGTGAATGCCTTTCCATAGGACAGACCATAGGCTTAACATTAGGCGGCTATCTATTGGTACAGAAGCCAGTGTTCAGCTCAGGCGGCGAAATACGCAACTATACCCTCATCTATATCATAGCACTGGCATCACAGCTCATCGCCATCGTATGGGTGCAGGTGATGGTCGACGAAGTGTTGGCGCGAAGACAGGAATTGAAGATAGAAAAGAAAAAACTCGGAATCACTGATAGCTGTGACAACACAACACCTATACGACTGCGCTCTGACATGAGCGCCGAGGATAAGGACAGACATCCGTTGACGCTGTTCTTCGACATAGAGAATGTGAAGCAAATGGTTAGGACATGCATAAAGTCCAGGCCTAATAAGGCTCGGACACAAATGCTTCTGATATTTCTTTGTTGGTTTACATTCATTATGACATCCGATGGTAAGGAATGTCGGACAGCATTGAACCCATTTCCTAAAACACCCCTTTGCTATAGGACTGGAAGTCATTACCAGCGCCTTCTACCAGGAAGTGCATCATTTTTCACCCGATATACTATCATATTTAGGGGCCATAACAAGCGTCACAAACGTTGTCGTCTCATTAACTATAGTTCCCCTCATAGTCAAAGTGTTCAAAGTGGCCGACATATCGCTGGCACTCATAGGCTTTGTTTCTGACGCAGCAAGGTGCTTGCTTATTGGCACCTGGCTTACACATATTGGTAAGTACTGTACTAGTGTTTAAGGAACAGTAGTTTTATTTATCATATTTGTTGTTGTCTTTTAAGCCATTTATATCTCAATAACCGTCACATCTTTGGGCACATTAGTGAAGGTCGGGATGAGAGCACATCTCACCCAGATTGTCGACAGCGATGAGATAGGCAAGGTCATGTGCATGATGGCCATCATGGACACCCTGTCCACTTGGATAGCCAAAGTCATATACGCATTCGTATTCAAGCACACGATCACTACCTATCCGGGTCTGGCGTATCAAATGAGTGCACTTGTGATGATTGTGTCAATGTATGTGATCATGTGGATTGACCTTGCTCATGAGCGCCGGAAGGGGAATACCAAAATTGACACTCGATTATAAAGTATATTCTTTCGGAATAAACAATGATTTTTTGAATTAAAGAAAGTTTTTTCAAAAATATTATTTAATTTTTTTTATTGAAATCATATCTTATATTGTTTTGGATTAAATGTAGTTTCATTGGGATTGGGATCATTGCCATCGTTACTGACGAGTGTTATATCGTATTGACTGAACTTTTGCACAAATCTGACCATAACTATGAATAAGTCAGCGTTCGCTAACTTTTCGCCCAAACAAGTCCGACACCGAAGGGCTTGAAAGCAGAGGAACGGGTTTTCATGTGTTCGCCATTATCTTTAAACATCTCCGTTTTGAACGTTTATATTAGGTTTAAATAAAAGGCTTTCAGAATATCTGTATATTTTTTGCAGAATTTAATAAAAATTATTTAATGTTTAATTTATTGCACAAAAACTTATAGAAAAATTGATTTTCATTTTCCTTAAGTTTAGCCAAAATTGGCTGAAACTCATTGCAATCGATGACAACATTGCCATCAATTGAGCAGTCATTATATGAAGACAATATCGCACAACAATCCGATCTCTCCCCAAAATTTGAATATTTAATCATGTTTTCTATCATTAATATTATTTCCTTAAATTTATCATGCAAACCATCTTGTTTGTATTTTGTAAGTAAATGCGAACTAAAATAAAAGTATTTTATTATAATTAAATATCAAGACATGTCTTAAAAATGTTTTGTTCATAATTGAGAAGAAATATAAGAAAATAATAATAATAAAATTTTTGTTAAGTATTTCACAAATTTATAGTAATTTTATGATAATTGTTATAAAAATGGTTTGAGTTTTGCATAAATACTATTCATGTCTACGTTTTTTGTATTCTTTGAAATCTAATTTACTTTTTAGAAAAGTATAGAAAAAGTGATTTTCATTTGCTTTCAGTTTAGCCACAATTGACTCAAACTCTTTGCCCTCAATGACAACATTGCCATCAATTGACCATAAGTTATAGGAAGACAAGAGTTCACTACAATCAGGTCTCGTCTGCCACTTTGGTGATTGTACCATGTTGATTATCATGGATTCAATAATTTTAAATTTATCAATTAGTGCATCATGTTCATATTTCATCGTAGGATTGTCTCTATTAAAAAGAATTTATTAATTAAAAATGTAATAAATATTGCATTTCTTACTCAGAAATATCCAAATCATATAATACTTGTGCAATAACTCCGAGGCTAAAGATATCGGCTTTTTGTGTATAATCTCGACCACAATATACTTCCGGTGCGATATATTTTGGTGTTCCTACACATTCAGTGTGAGTCTTACATGTCTTCTCGTGACTTACAGCTAAACCCATATCACATATTCTCATAAATCTGTTGCTATTATTCGTGTATTTAATGAGAATATTCTCTGGTTTTAGGTCTCTGTGAATCACCGGTGGTTTCAATGCATGTAAATATTGAGCACATTCTAGAATTTCTTTAAATATTTCGCACGAAATGTAATATTCTATTGAATTCATCACTTCATTGTCTTTTCCCTCAAATACCTTTGACTTCAATTCAATGACATCTTTAAGACTTTCGTCGCATAACTCCATTTGAATGAACAGACAATCAGTGGTTTTCCACGAAGTATAATATCTGACGACATATTCTGTGCTCTTCCCAGACATAAGCTCTACTTCTCTCAAGAATTTTGAATTCTGTTCAGAATTTTCTTTGTAAACAAAAAATTCATTTTAATTGTAAAATATATGTCAAAATTGTATTTAATTTTCAAACAAACCTTTTATATCAATCTGTTTAATAGCATAGAATTGTTTGTCCAATTTATTCCATACTTTGAAAACACTGCCAAAACCTCCCGAACCAATAGTCATGATATTCTCAAAGCCTTTCTGTGTTAACGACAGCACTGTCCAAAAATTTCATCAAGAATTCATGATTAATGATAATATAGATGTTCTCATACCTTGATCACTGGCGCCGTTTTCTTGCTCGAAATCAATATCTGTTTCATATTTTATCATTGGTTTAACAATGTTTGAAAACTGTATTCTTTGTCCATATTCTTCGTATAAATTGATTGTCTTATAAGTCATCTGACATTCGTTTGAATAATAATCACAATAACTATTATAAACTGTTTCCTCGATTTTATTTCCAACCAATTTGTACACTCTATTCTCGCATAGCCCTATCGCCGGTGATATCCATGTGTGAAGGTATGAAATGACATTGAATGACTCAAATGTCTTATGGGTTAGAATTGGCTTCGGAAGACATTGATATAATTCACACCTTTCATAACATCCACAAAAATATATGATTCCGTCGTTTGATAGAAAATATGTGTTATAAGTCGATAGACAGACAGTTGTGATGTTTGTGATTTGTATGAGTTTTGGAGAATAAAGTATTTCTTCTTTTTTCAAATCGTGTCCCAAATTAAACCATTCATTACGACCCCAACTATAGACCAGGCCATTGTCTGTCAGCGCAAATGATTGACATAACGAACATTGGATTGATTTTATTGAATAGTTTTTCGGGAATTCAATAACAATTGGTTCGGAATAGTTGCGTATATTTGGATCTCCAGAACCTATATTCCCGTACCTATTACTACCCCATCCATAGACTACGCCATCGGTTGATAGCAACAGTAGATGTGAAGAACCGCAAGAGATTTGTTTGATTTTAATATTTTTAAAATAAATCAATTCCTGTGGCTTTGAGAACACATTGCTTGATAAATATGATAACACTTTCCTCAGGGGGCCGTTCCAACCCCAGCCGTATAACTGATTACTGCCACTCAATGCCAACACAAAGCCGTTTCCACTAAAGAATTGTTGAATATTTTTGAAACACAATTCCGTTATAATCTGTGGCTCTTCGACAGTCCCTTCGTAGCCCAATCCAAGCCTTCCCCAATAGTTGGAACCAAATCCAAACACTTTATCATCTTTTGTCACAAACAAAACATTTTTGCCTTTTTTGTCATCAAATATAAATAATAATTTAATTACTTTTTTAACATTTTCTGAAATATTTCTACACTTTTCAAACCCGTTCAAAATGTCAGTCATTTTGCTTTGAAAACTAAACAACAATTCAATCGATATATTATTTCTCTTTTATGTTTCAATTCATTCTATTACTGTTTAATGAAAAATAATTTTATCGATAATATAATAGATAATAACTATTCAACCAATTCTTATCTCAAATGAACTATTGAAACATAAATATATATTATTAGATATTATTATATTTTTATATAACAATGACCACAATTGTATATAACGGTCTCAAAGGTCTTAATTTTTAACTTCGCTTTCAGTAAGGACGAAGTATATAATTTTGCGTTTACGCCGCTCCCCCCCCCCCTCCGCTGGCTGTTAATAAAAGCAATTTTTTCTCGTTGTTAATATAAGCAATTTTTCTCGTCGAGGGATATGAAAAAGAAATCGAAAAATATCTTTCTTAAATACTTTTTAAGATATTCGATTTTCGAGTTACAGTTGAATATTTTAACATATAATATATGAAACAGACGTAGAATTCAATCAGAAAAACGAATCTGATATCATAATGCTTGTTAGAATCATTAGTTTTCAAGATTTAGAGAAATTAAATATAATTCAAAAAAAAAAATAAATATTACATCTTATAAATTTAAAACTAATAAAGTTACATAAATTGTGATTTCAGACCCTCAAAATTGCCATCACATGTGGCTGTGCTCAACCCCCTGAGCTTCCTCAGCGGTACGGATAGAATCACGAGGCAGGTGTTGATGGGAAACACTGTCGTACTGTACGAGGAAATGGACGTGCATTTCATATTGGCCTCGATTGAAAAGTACCGAATCAGTCAATTGCATACATTCCCAGACATTTCCCTTCCCGAGGAAATGGATGCAAACAATTATGATATTTCGAGTTTGAGAATGTTGTGCACCGGTGGCCAACCCCTTCCCGTCCATATAGCCAACGGCCTCATCAAGAGATCGGTGCAAATTTGCATACGGTATGGCATGACTGAGTGTGGAATGATAGCACAGGGATCATTCGCCACGGAAAACGAATACGAACCGGGATGTGTGGGTGAATACGTTGTGGAAAAAGTGATAAAAATTGTTGATTTGAAAACTGGCGAAAGTTTGGGCGCCTGTATCGATGGCGAGATATACGTACGAATTGACAATGCATTTAAGGGTTATTACAATAATGACGGCGCGACTGACGATGCCTTCGATGATGAGGGCTGGTTCAAAACAGGCGATATTGGCCATTACGATGATAGGGGACAGTTGTTTATAACGGATAGACTGAATGAAATGTTTATCGTTTCCATTGGCAGCGAACCAAAGCATTTGAGTCCCGTAGAGATTGAACAGTACTTATTGACTCATACATCCATTGGTGATGTGGTGGTCGTGGGGGTCAACAACAGCACCGGCATGCACTGGCCTCGAGCTTATGTTGTTGTAAAGGCGGGACAGACTGTCACAGAGGATGAGGTGAAACAGTATGTTTTGGGTTAGTTATTGACAGACAATAAGTGTTTATAAAAATCTAATTGTAATAACAATTCATTAGAAAATCTTTCAACAACTGAAAGGCGGAGTCGTATTCGTTGAGCGCATTCATAGGACCGGAACGGGAAAAGTCGACCGAAAATACTATAGAAATCTCTTTAACGATGTGTTGATTGAATGAAACGTTTTTTTCAGAAATATTGAATATTAAGGGTCTTATAATCACATATTTTTATACGCCTTACTCATTATAAAGAATATTCTTTCGGAATAAATAATTATTTTTTGAATTAAATAAAGTTTTTTCAAACATTTTATTTAATTTTTTTTATTGATATCTTATATTGTTTTGGATTAAGTGTAGTCTCATTGGGATTGGGATCAATACCATCGTTACTGACGAGTGTTATATCGTATTGACTGAACTTTTGCACAAATCTGACCAAAACTATGAATAAGTCAGCGATGGCTAACTTTTCGCCTAAACAAACACGACGTCCCACACCGAAGGGCATGAAAGCAGAGGAACGGGTTTTCATGTATTCGCCGTTTTCTATAAACCTCTCCGGATTGAACTGATCCGGTTTTGACCAATACTTTTCATCGTTAAGGATTGATGATTGGAATACACTGACAGCCATTCCCTTAGGTATGGTATAATTGGCTGAAATGTAATAAAAAAATTAAATAATAAAAAATATTTTTAATTTTTAAAAATCAATACCTATTTTACTGTTGACCACAGCCTTGTGCGCGACCCCAACACCGGCCACATTCCTGAACCTCAACGTCTCTGCTATGAATGCCATGACATAATGGCATCGATGCCTGTCCTCATGTGTTGGCATTCGGTCACCAATTTGTGACTCAATTTCTTGTCTCAACTTATCATTGAATTCCGGATAATATAAACAGAATAGTAATAGCCATCGAAATGTCTGCTGCGATGTGTCGGTGCCGCCGAGGAAGATGTCAAACACAGCCATCGCTAGGTTCGTATCAGTCAAATAGGGCGCGGATGCCTTTCCCTCAACGAGTGCATCATTTTTAGCACTGATGAGAGCATCACAAAAATCTCTGACAACAGTCTCGTCGTAGTCGTCGTAATGGCTCTGAAACTTATTTCTCATCAAATGAACGAATTCTTTAAACAAATTCTGTATTCTTTCGATTTCCTTCTTATAGAATATCGCCAAAAGGGGTACGAATTCCAACAGAATTGTCTTTGAACCCAATTCTTTGGTGAGATCTTTGACCACATATTTTATTTGTTTGTATTCGTTGTCATTCATATCATATCTGAAAAAAAATATTTATTTTACACATGAATCCCATGAAATATTTAGATCCCGAACCGTTTGCCGAAAGCACTGGTAGCTAATATGTTGAGAAACATATGAAATATGTAATCAAACGGAACGAACGGTTTGTCCAAACCCTCTGTTTTTATCATAGTGTCGATGGTTTGGTCGACACAATCGACGGCCAAAAATACCAACCGATCGGATGTCGAGTACTTTCTGTGAAATAGCAAACATTTCAATAAAAAATTGAATATATAATACCAGAGCTCATACATGACTGCCGAGTGCGCCACACGTCTCAACGCCTCCCATCTATGGCCGTAATCAGCGCTTATAATATCAGTGTATTCTTCGTTTGAGAGAAAATTGCCTTAAATTCAAATATAATATAAAATTTATATTAAATTTAATTCAAAAAAATAATAATTTTTTTGACACTTACCTAAACTCGATTCCGTTCTTCCCGCGAATTCGTTCTTCCGGAATACATCCCGTGCTATATCCTTGTCCCTGATGAGCACCATAGGCACCCCTCCCAACCAGAACGTCATAACCGGGCCATAATTTTCAGCAATTTTGTCCAACTCTTGTAACCAATGCTTTTTAGTCCCCTTAAACACTATATTATAATTTATGAGAAATTATATTTTATATCATTTTTGCTTTACTCACTCAATAGATTGCCTAAGAGTGGCACCGGTATGGGTCCGGGTGGAAGTGTACACACTTTCACATAAAACTTTGTGATTTTATAAACAAAGAAACCAATTATAAGTGTAATAAAAGTTGTTAACAAATCTGATGTCAAAACAGACCATTTATTTAACAAAAATGACATTTTGTTTTAAAAATATTTTTTTTATAAATCTTAAAATCGTTTTAAAATCTCTTAAATTTTTTCTGTCTTTATATATATACAGAAATTCTTTACAATTATATCAAAATTTTTTTTGCAATATTTTTATCAATGAAGGAATAAATATATTTATAACTCAGTTATCGAACATTTTTTGTTAAATATATGATACTAATAATCGCTTGTATTGAACTTGGTAATGATATTGATTGCATCTAGGTCATCGGATATCAACATTGAAGACATCCGATGACCGAGATGCAATCAATATTATTATCAAGTTCAAAAAAGTGATGCTTTCTGTGAAATATTGTACACTATTACTACTATTACCTGTGACTATGTTTTGTATCTTTAGTGTAAGAAATCATTCATAAAATCATTATTTAATTCAAACACTAAATAATCAATACATAGAGTGCATTCTTAGCTCAAATACACGCACATTACCACCTGTGCTATAAAGAGGGGTATTTGAAAATAAATGAATGTTATCATTGAATACAATATTAATCTAATCATTAATACAATATAAAATATAATAACAAAATGTTTTTTCAATAAATAAAAGTTCATAAAAAAATATTTAAAAATATTTATCCAATTTTAAAACATTTAATTTTATAAAAATATTGCTAAATAATTATAATTATTTTATTGATATACCCCTTTATCAGGTGGTTGTTCCTCACAAAAGCCAATATTCTTTTGTAACATTTTTACACATTATTAAACATTAGATATTATTAGTTCATAAATACACACAATACTCCCTGTGCTAAAAGAACAACAGGAATGTATGCTATCGTTCACTAATATTTATCTAATCTTTAAATACAGTATAAAAACAAATAGAAAATATTTTTCACAATAAAGAAAAAGTTTATATAAAAATAATTTTTAAACAAATTTATATTTTTATAGAATTTTCAAAATTTTAATATATTTTCGAAAATATGAAAAAGCATTAATTATTATACAATTTTATATAATATGAACCGGGTATTAAAGTTCATCAATTTATTGCGTGTAGAGCCATACTTGTTCTTGGTCCAATTTCAGGCCGGACTCCATAGCACGGCCGACAGACAGGTATTGGAGGACAAGATATGTCGCAATTGGTATAACCAAACGCATGACTACTGCTATGATGTGCCCACATCTGATGAGACAGGCAATGATCCGGATCATTACAAGGCTAGGATTCTGAGCGATGCGACTATGTTTAGTAAGTAAGCAAGGTCAGACATTTTATTATTCCTATCATAAAAAGAAATATTTTATTCTTTGTTTGTATTCATCGATTAATAGACACATATCCGGGTTATGTGACAACAGTGCCGATCATGATATGGGTAGCACTGGTAGGCTCATGGATCGACAGATACGTCCGGGCCCGCAAGTTAATCATGATACTATGCATGGGTGCTCTGATCGTCGAAACTGTAATGAAAATATACCTATCGTTGGACTTTAGCGCCAGTATTGAAACCAATGTTTAAAATTTACATCAAATTAATGACAACAATATTCAATATTTTTTTCAATAGACGTTTACTATAATCTCATTCCATATATTCCCAGTGCGTTATTCGGCGGACGGGTAGCTTATATGGTGGCCAGCATTCACTACATGACATCAATGACACCGCCGAAGATGTTGGCCATTCGGTTCATGTTATTTGAAATGTCCAATAACATAGGTATGGGTGCGGACAGTAATGAAGTTTTTACAGAATATTCTCTCAATGTCTTTCCATAGGCTCGACCATAGGCTTAACGTTAGGCGGCTATCTATTGGTACAGAAGCCAGTGTTCAGCTCAGGCGGAGAAATACGCAACTATACCATCATCTATATCATAGCACTCGCATCACAGCTCATCGCCATCTTATGGGTGCTGGTGATGGTCGACGAAGTGTTGGCGCGAAGACAGGAATTGAAAATAGAAAAGAAAAAACTCGGAATCACTGATAGCTGTGACAACACAACACCTATACGACTGCGCTCTGACATGAGGTTAGAGGATATGGACAGACATCCGTTGGCGCTGTTTTTCGACATAGAGAATGTGAAACAAATGGTTAGGACATGCATAAAGGCCAGGCCTAATAAGGCCCAGACACAAATGCTTCTGATATTTCTTTGTTGGTTTACATTCGTTATGACATCCGATGGTAAGGGATGTCGGACAGCATTGAACCCATAACCTTAAACACCTATTCCTATAGGACTGGCAAGTATTGCCAGCGCGTTCTACCAGGAAGTGCATCATTTTTCACCTGATATACTATCATATTTAGGATCCATAGCAAACATAACACACGTTGTCGTCTCATTAACTATAGTTCCCCTCATAGTCAAAGTGTTCAAAGTGGCCGACATATCGCTGGCACTTATTGGCTTTGTCTGCGAAACTGCAAAGTTCCTCCTTATTGGCACCTGGCTCAAACATATTGGTACTTAATGGTGTTGAGGGAACAGTAGTTTTATGCAATTATTAAAAATCTATTTTTTTATTGTCTTTTAAGCCATTTATATCTCAATAACCGTCACATCTTTGGGCACTTTTTTGAAGTACGGGCTGAGAGCACATCTCACTCAGATTGTCGACGGCGATGAGATAGGCAAGGTCATGTGCATGATGGCCATCATGGACACCGTGTCCTCTTGGATAGCAGGAGTTATTTATGCGTTCATATTCAAGCTCACGATCACTACCTATCCGGGTCTGTCTTTTCAAATGAGTGCACTTGTGATGATTATGTCCATGTATGTGATCATTTGGATTGACCTTGCTCATAAGCGACCGAAGCTGGACAGTAGTGTTGATTCCTAAAGATAAAGTTTTATAAAATATTTCATTAATTGATATTTAATTTCTTAATTGAATATAAATTATATAACACTAACAAAAAGTTTTATATCAATTGTTTGCATAAAGTTTTTTTTGTCTGTAATTAAAATAAGTGACAAATAATTAATAAAATACTGTATGAAATGAGACAAACGTTTATCACTCAATGATTTCAAACCCGTTTCGGAACAAAAGCGCACGAAAAAAACACATTAAAAGTTGTCGTAAAATATAATAATTAATCGTAAAATTTCTGAAGAATAAAACATTTACATAAAAATTAAACGACATTTCACTCATCGCTTCAAACAGTGAGTTATGAAATAAGCTAAAAATAATTGTTATTAAAAAAAAGACAAATAAAAATCACACAAAAAATTACTTTTCATTTGTATTGACAGACAATTGAAATGACAAAAAAATAAGTCTTTTTTTCTCCTGAATTAAACTAAAAAAAATGTTTTCACAAATTCTTATGATTTAAAGCTGAAGAAAAAACACAACATTTTTCTCGTAATGTATTATATACTGAATTTTTTGCTTGTTTTAAGTGCCCAACTGTTGAGCACCGGCACTGTCGGTGCCGTCGAATGCAACCTAAATCTGGACGTGTTGAAAGAGTGCGGCGTCGACATGTCCTTCGTACACTCCGACCCAAGCAAAATTGCCCACAACTTCGTCATGCCCAAAGAGGACAAGGACATCTTGGAGAACTGCAATAGGATAAGGGCTGGCATCGACTGCTTCGGGCAATACATCAAATGCTTGGATCAGTTCACGCGCCGTATGTTATTCGTGGTGGAAAAGAATGGACGCAAACTTTTGACACAAGTATGCGATTCGGAAGCGACGCGAAGGGGTATAAACTGTTGATGAAAAAATGACATTACTGTCGGTGCTTCAGGTGGTGGAGGGGGGGGGGGTTAGGGGGTTGGCGTAAAAATCAGCATGCACAATATTTCCCTAAAATTATCGGCAAAAAATTATATATAATATCACTTTTAATGTGTTTTTTGTGTGCCTTATAAATGTCTCAAGTATTAAAAATAACTTTTTTCAATGAAAAAATGAACAGGGTGCTTGACTGACACACTGATTATAATGTGAATTTTTAACCAAGATGCTTTCCTCTACAGAATTCCTGCATCACATCAGCTGCTGGAACTTAGAAAGGGATTTCGTGCGCATGAATATGTGCGCCGACAAAGCCATAGTACAGATGGAGAGCTTGGAGGACGTCGAGTCGCCGGCGCAAATCGCTGAGACCATCGCCAGCGGGTGCTGTATATTCCATATGGTCAGGGAGTGTATCAGAACCGAAGGCAGACGACACTGTCATAGGAATGAGTCGATAATGTTTATCGAAAACATTGCCACAACTATGGTATGAATTTATATGATATGCAGGCGCCTGGCTCAGGGGTCACCTCCCTGGGCGATACTGTGACACATTGGGTGACTGACCATTGAATTGTCATTTTTTTTGAACAGTCGGGAAGTCTTGAGAAACTCATGTGTCAGAAGATGCAAACACTGGAGGAATGCGACCTCAAATTGGCCGACACGTGGCTCGAGCTCAAGGAGTTGGTCGCCTCCGACGACCCCGTAGTGATCCATGGGATGCGAAAGTACAGTTCACCCCTGCATACCGTGGAGAATATGATCAGAAAGTTCAAAAAAGGGATGCTTTCGTGAAATATTCATTTGCGTCCAGTTTTTTGCAAACGTTTTGCTATTTTTTTATATAAAAGTTTTAAAAAATATTTCTTGTTTTCAAAAAAAACATATTTGTTCTACAGGTGCTATGTGTGACCCTGGTCATATCTCTTTTTTCAAAACTATGTACCACTATGTACTAGATGTACTAGTACAAATTATTATCTTTATATCCGCTTCAAGACTACAGACGACAAAAAAAAGTCAAAAATGATTTTATTTGTTATTTGTTTATGAAATCTTATAATCATTTTTCCTTAGAATACAATTCATGAGAATTTGATAGCAATTCTAAGATTTTTTTTCCCATCAATTGGTTCAATGTTTAACACATTTGTTGCACAATGATATATACAGTCTATCCTGGGTTGTAAGCATGTGTCTAAGAGAAACACCATTCAGGGTAACATTAATGTGAAATCTGATTTCAAAACTCTCTAATCATTTGTGCGCTCATAACGAGGACTGACTGTATTCGTATGTTATATAACCAAATGCTTTGTTTCTCATATAATGAACGTATAAATAGATGTAAAAGTTTTTTTTGAAAATAAAAACTATAATAAAATAATACAAAAACTTTTTAACGATTCAAAAACAAAATATGCTTTCCGTGAAGAATGTGCTTGTATTCCTGGTATGGCTGTTGATGGTGATGGCCATGGTTGGCCATGTAGTGACCCAGGCCTGTCACTACAACGATGAGAAGTGCGATAAGAATATGGACTGTTGTTCACAACTGTGCGACACGACTGGCGGCCACACCTGTATTGGAGACTAATATCAAAATCCATATAAAATATGATTTTTGTTCTCTAATTAAAAATAACTTTTTGTTTGTGTCAATAATTTTAATGTAAAACAAATTTATTTAAAATAAATGTTTTCATAAAAAAATTTGAATTTTATATTTGAAAATAAATTATAATTTCATTGAATTTTAAATAACAAAAAACTGATTGAAAAAAAATTATTGAATTTTTAAGACTTTTATTTAAGAGAAAAAATATATTTAATTTTGAATACATGTAATCACTAATAGATAACTAACCATGGTTATCTACTTTAGATGTCACTATTGATACAAGAATTGATTCCTTAAAAAAAATATTAATTTTTACCCACCCTTTATATCCAGTGACAAATGTTTTTTTCTCATACATAATGTATAAATACTTCTGTACTTTTGCATTACATTTAATGTCTACTTTTCATTGATATTCAAAACAATTATTTTATTATAAATAATTTTTTTCATTAATTCCTAAATAATTATCATATTTTAAAATGAATAAAATTCTTGTGAACAGTATATGGTTGTTGATGGCAGTGCTGATGGCTGTGCTCTATGTGGTCGACTCGTGTTCGGACATTGGCTTCATGTGTGGCGACAGCAGTGACTGCTGTAAAGAGACGTGCGATTTGACCTGTGATACCGGCTCTCATACCTGTATTTGCAACTAATGGGACGACCAATACATACGATGTTTTTTGTCTATAATTTTATTGTAAAACAAATGATTGAAAAAAATGTTTATAAAAATAAAATTGATTTTTATATTTTAAAATAAATTAAAATTTCATTGCATTTTAAATAACAAAAAGTGATTGAAAAAAATTATTCAATTATTTAGAATATTATTTAAAAGAAAAAATATCTTTAATTATGAATAATATTTTTTTGATTACATGTAATCATTAATAGATAACTAACCATGATTATCTACTTTTAGAGGTCACTAATGACACAAGAATTGATTACAAATTTCTTCCCCTTAAAAAACAATACTTTTTCCCCTCATTATATTCAGTGACAAATGTTTTTTTCTCACACATAATGTATAACTACTTTTGCATTACATTTAATGTCTTCTCTTCACTGAAATCAAAAACAATTATTTTATTATTAATAATTTTTTTCATTAATTCCTAAATAAATATCTTATTTTCAAATGAATAAAATTCTTGTGAACAGTATATGGCTGTTGATGGCAGTGGTTATGGCTATGCTCTATGTGGTCGACTCGTGTGGAGAGTTTGGATCTTATTGTTACCACAGCAGCGACTGCTGTACTGATAAGTGCCATTCGACCTGTGCTATGGACAGCCTACCCGGTGGTCACTGTCTTTGTATTGACTAATACCTGTGCAACTAATGGCACGACCAATACATACAGTGTTTGCTAAAAACAAATGACAATTAAATGTAATTTTTATTATAAAGAACAATAAAATTCATTTATAAACACATTTATCGCATATCTATTTCTTAAGCCCAAACCCCAAAGTGTAGTTCCCATCGGCAAAAGAAATAAACCAAAAGCACAGTTATGTAAACGCTTTGCTCTAATCATTTTTAATTTTAGATAACTGACCAAGATTATCTACTTTAAAGGTAACAATTGACACAAAAATTTATTATTTAAAAAAAAATAATTTTTTCCCCTTAATATCCAGTGACAAATGTTTGACTTCTCACACATTATGTATAAATACTTTTGCATTACTATTAATGTCTTCACTGAAATCAAAAACAATTATTTTATTATTAATAATTTTTTTCATTAATTCATAAATAATTATCATATTTTCAAATGAATAAAATTCTTGTGAACAGTATATGGTTGTTGATGGCAGTGGTTATGGCTATGCTCTATGTGGTCGACTCGTGTGTAGACATTGGATCTGATTGTAACGACAGCAGTGACTGCTGTAATGATAAGTGTCTTCATTCGACCTGTGCTATGGGCCTTGGTCAATGTATTTGTCAGGACTAATACCAGTGCAACTAAAGGCACGACCAATACATACAGTGTTTGCTAAAAACAAATGACAATTAAATGTAATTTTTATTATAAAGAAAAATAAAAATCATTTATAAACACAATTATCGCATATCTATTTCTTAAGCCCAAACCCCAAAGTGTAGTTCCCATCGGCAAAAAAAAAAATAAATCAATAGCACAGGTATGTAAACGCTTTGCTCTAATCATTTATTAATTTTCTAAAGACATAAATAACAAATACAAACGAAAACCGAATTTTTTCACACATTTTTTTCCCATTATTTTTCTTCACAATTAAATTGCAATTAAAAAAAACATAAAAAAATTAATTAATTATTTATTTTTATATATATTTTTTTCATTACAACTAAATCGTTGTTTGCATTTCAATTCGTTGTTAGCACTCAATAATGACTGACGTATTTCTTGGTCTCGACGTGAATGGTCTTATCGATGACAGGTCTGACCACTTTGGCGATGTAGGGCTGCTTCTGATAGCGCTCGATCTTCACGGGGTATGGCTTGTCGACGTGCACGGTGTAGGGCTTGTCGACGGGCACGGGATAGGGCTTGGCGACGGGCACCGGCACAGGGACCAGCTTGACCATCTGTCGGGGCATTGGCGAGTAGTGACCGCCACCCATATTGCCACCAAAGTCGCCGTCGTTGTTGAGGTCTCCGCCATAGTTGCCTCCATAGCCACAGTCGCCGCCATAACCGCCGCACCCGTTGTCTGACTTGACCATGATCACGGCGCCCTTATAGCCGCCCATATTGCCATAGCCTCCATTGTCTCCATAGCCGCCCTTATAGCTGCCATCGTCTCCATAGCCACCATTATAGCTGCCATCGTCACCCATGTCCCCCTTATAACTGCCATCGTCACCATAGCTCTCGTATCCACCCTTATAGCTGCCATCGTCATAGCCATAGCTATAGCTCTTTCCGTAGGGCACGGCGTATGCGATGCCGACGATCGATAAGGCCTGGGATGTGACAAAAATGTGTTCATTAGATATGGGTTTTGAATGGAATTGAATGGAAAAAATAGGATAAATGTTTAGAGAGAGTGAAAAAAAATTATATATTCAAGGAATATGTAATTCAGGGGTATTTTTGAAAAAAAACTTACAATTATTATTGATTTCATTGTGTATTTTTTTGGTTATGAAAAACTCTGTGTTATTAATGACTTATGACTTCTACTCACAAAAATCAAATCTCAAATCAGAAACTAATTCGCTATTTATATATGAATGCGATTTCAAAGCCAAAAGATTTTCCGCTAATAAGGGGCTGAAAAACTAAATGAAAAACAAAAATCTGTTTTAAAATAACGATTTTTATCCAAAAAAAGAATAAAACGAAAAAATTATTGCTTTTAAATCATAGCGAAAAATATTGTTTTTTTTTACTTCTCTTCACAACTGAAAAGTCGTTTTCGTTATTCAAAATGTAATTTAAATATTTTTATTCATTTTTTTCGGTTAATTATTATATATTCTTATTCTTGTTTCGCTATATTCTGATGATGTGATTGAATGAGAGTATAGGAACTCCCTTTTCTTCTGGCGCTTACGGGAAGGCCATCGAAGGCTATCTCTTGTATTCAAAAATCGTTATTTGTTTGATAGAAACAAAACAAAAAATTAAAAACTTTTATTTTTATCATTAAATGTGAGAAAAATTATTTATATTTATTTTTTAAGGCAAATATCTATTTGAATAATGATCAGGGTCTCAATTTCTAAGGGGTATACTTCTTAAAAACCTGAATTTGTTGATAAATTTTACAAATATTTTTAAGAATATTCTTATGTATTTTTAATGTTTGAAAAGAATATAAATTTAATTCATGAATAAAATAAATTTTATTTAACAAAAATCTTAGCGTACTATTGCTCAAAGCAAACACCCTTGGTCATTACAGGGATTTTAATTTGAATTTTTGGCTACACTTCCATTAATTGTGTCTGTCGTACAATAAATGACCTTAACTTTTATGCATATTTTAATGGCTTTAGAAAGCAATTAATACATAACTTATTTGTAATATTCTTTATGTAAAAAATATATGAATTTAATTAAGTTTTAACCAAAAAATTTAAATTAAATACCCTTTAAAACTGCTATTTTTATACAAATCAGTTAAAATAATTTTGATAAAAGAAGTAATATTTCATCGAAAGAGTTAACTATTTTTTTCAAAAAACTGTAAAAATATTTTTTAATCACTTTTAAATATTTGTATTTTTATAAACCGGGTATAAATTGGGAATGCGATCGATATGTGATTTTTATTGATTTCATGCAATAGTTGTTTATGAATGAAATTGTTTATTAAATTTGATTTTTATCGATGAAAATGATTGCCGAAGAGAAATATGAGCACAAAATTGAAGTCAATGTTATTTTAAAGAATTTTTTTAACGAAATATTTCTCATTCATTTGTAATGAATGAGTGATTTATTCACAAATTCTAACAACAAATTTCATTATTAATGAATTGTTTTCATATTTAAGGTTAAAATGTTTTCATTAAAATCAGTCATATTTTGTTGTCGTGATTATAGCGAAGGCTTTTATGTATCGAAATTTTTATTATTATTTCTCCTGGAATAACAATATATAATACATTTTGATCAAGGAGCTTTAAGGGTGCAAATAATATATGAAAATCGTCTTTGTGTTTACGACCAATTGTTATATATTTACTTTAATGATATATATCTTAAGAGTTTTTATAATCATTTACAGTCTCTCTCTCTCTCTCTCTCTCTCTCTCTCTCTCTCTCTCTCTCTCTCATCCATAAGTGAAGGCCAATTAGTAATAATTAATAAAAAAAAATAATATTTTATTCTTAGTTTCGTTACACAAAAAAAACTACTTTTCCTTATAAATTGGATTACATTTTAATCACGTATTTTCGTTACCATAATCGATGTCGGGATTATAATTGATCCAAGGCCAATGTTGATGACCATATACTGGATAGTATAAAAAACAAGAAATAATGTATAAAAATTATACATTCAATTCACTATTGATTATAACTTACGTTATAATTGAAAAAGTTTTTTTTCGTATATATTTCAAGGCTTTTAAATACGTTTTGAACTGTAATTGAAAACTAATGAAATCATTGATACTTTGCAATCGATTAACACGTAATTCAATGCTATTATTTTGTTTGTATTTTATTTTTTTGATAAACTTTTTAATCTTCTTTTAAAGGATTTTCAAACAATGTTTACTCAAATGTTAAGGCAATTAAAGTCACGAAAAATCACTTATAATAAGGTTTTTAAAATTAATTTAAAATCAATTTTAAGGCTTTACTGTCAAAGGGGGTCATAAACTGTAAAGAATATTCTTAAGAGTAATCAATGTATAGTTTATTAAGAATTTGTTTTATAAATAATTTTTTTGATAAAGTTTTTGCAAATATTTTTTTATGTATTGATTGCTGAAAATTGCAATCAATTTCTATAACGAATGTTATGTGCAATCAATATATGTGTAAAAAAAATTATTTCATACAATAATCGTCGACTGAATTCCTTGACCAACATTTATGAGCACAAATGTAATACAGGTTTTCTCGCCCATTCATAAAGTATGTGCACTTTTATGTGGCGCTAATATGGGTTAAAAGGATTGACAGCAAAAAAATATGATGTATTGTTTGACAGGAAAATAATGTTAGGAATAAATGTGAAAATAAATTTCATTACAATTGAATGCAAATTCAAAACTCAATCTTCGTATTAGAAAAACATTTTTACACACTATATGTGTGTAAATGAGATGATCGCCACTCATATGAGGCCATGGATTCAGTAGTTAATTAAAATTCTTAATTAAATATCGAAATTATTATTACTTTTTTGAGTAAAAGTTTTTAATAAAAATTATTTTTTCTTATATAAAATTCTCTCCAAAAATATAATTATAAAAATTATTGACAACGCCTTTAAACAGAATAATTATTTTCGATGTCTTTTAAAACACAGACTCAAATGCATTTATAAAATATTTTTGTGAATAAAAGTAATAAAAAGTAATTTATTTTTAATAAGAAAAATGTATTTTTAGTTTTCATTACAGAAAAACTTTTTTCTTTCGTTTTAAGGAATTAAATATTTATTTAGTTTTTATGATTCAATGCATCGAAAGACAAAAGAATAAAAATATCAAAAAATGATAAAAAAATATTTTTGTTTTTAGTTTTACGTATAGAAAATGAACGGCGAATATATAAAAGGGTGCTCTAAAAGGGTGTTTGCATTTGCATAAAGTCATCACACATTCAATAATACACTCACTTTCAAAATGAACTCACTTTTGGTAAGTGTTTAATATTTGTTGTAATACCCCTTAGAATTTAAGCAAGGATATTTTTTAAATCAGAATATTCGTTATTCTTTACGAAATTCTATATAAAATTATTCTTGCAAAAATAACCATGCTACTTCTGGAGCAATTTATATGTAGAGAATTAAATATTTTTTGCTATTCACAGATCGTCTTAGCATTGGCTACAGTGGCCGCGGCTGTGCCCATGCACATGCACATGCCCGTGCACATGGTGATCGCCGAGCACACCCAGGCGTCCAGCTACAAGGTGAAGACCGACCACCCAGTGGTGGAGCCGCCCACCATCATCAAGGGCGTGCCTCAGCCATACGCAGTGCCCGTGCCCGAGCCTTATGCCGTGCCTCGTGCAGTGCCCGTAGCTGTGCCCCGTGCCGTCCCATACACCGTCACGCGCACCATCCCCGTGCCAATGGTTGCCCAGGGTGAGCCCATCGTGCGCACCCGTGTCGTCCAGACCGACAACGGCTTCGACGGCGGATTCAATGGCGGAAACAATGGTATGGGCGGCTATGGTATGGGTGGTGGCTATGGAATGAACGGCGGCTATGGAATGGGTGGCGGCTATGGAATGGGCGGCGGCTATATCAAGGGCGGCGCACTCCTCCTCGGCTCCGACAATGGCATGGGCTATGGAAAGGGTCTCTCACTCGGTATGTCCGACGGACTCTTGTTAGGCGGAAAGGGCTATTAGACTAATAGTAAAGCAAAAAAAAAACAATAATAAGTAATAATAAGAATAATAATAAGAATTCAATTTTTATGTTCAAAAACAAACAGTGAAAATCCAATTGTTATTATTGTTTATTATTATATTAATTATGTATTAATTAATTAATTAAAGTTTTTTTTAATTAATTTCTTTAATTAAAACAAACATTAAATGTTTTGTCCGTTTAATTGTCAGCGACTTTGAGAGTGAATATTATATATAAAATATTTAAAAAAAATTAAATTTTATTAATAAAAAAAAATTCGGTAAAAGAAAAGTCAGTTATTATTATTAATATATTATTTTTTCTATTATTATAACATTAAACCAATGGTTTCGTTTAATGATATACAGCACAATTTACCAAAAAATACCCCTGTTTTACTGTTACGAATCTGTGTTCTTGTATTCAGCGATCATTTTGTGTGTCAATTGTTTTATGTGTTTTTGAGAATAAAAAACTGTTTTTGTGTTTGTAAGCAATAATTGATTTAAAAAATACTTTTTTTCCCTTAAATTTCAACAAAATGTTTACTAATGAACGAAAACAAAAATTTATTCAAAAAAATATATATAAAATATTTATACAAATATTTAAAAAAAAATTTGAATTTTCGAATAAAACGGTTGGAAAATTTTTTTTTTTTTTTTTTTTGCATACAAACAATGATTTTTTTTTCTTGCAGTGAAGTTAAGAATATTTTTATAGCGAATGTTATCATAAATTTTACACAAAATTTCTTAATATATGAAAAGTTTATAAAAAAAAATTCTTTACATTAAAAAAAACAATTCATTTCTTAAATTGAATTTTCTCTTCACTTCTTAATCAACAGTGTTTTGGCCAATGGTGAGGCATAACCGTACGGTGCGATCAATGGTGCATGGGCCAGTGGTGCATGGGCAAGTGGTGCATGGACCAGGGGTGCGTGGGCCAGATGACCGTGGGCCAAGGGTGCGTGAACTAGAGGTGCGGCCAAAACTTTGGGGTGCGCTGCATAGTGTGAGACCAATGGAGCATGGTGAATGGGCGCGGCGTAATGGGCGACGGCAATGGCGGGGCCGGGATGTACCTGACGTGTCTCGTAACTGTATGAGGTGATGGCGGGCGCGTGGGCCACTGCTACTACGGGCGCGTGTGCGTAGGTATGCACTAACGGTGCTGCATAGTGTACATCAGGCACGGCGCTGCATACGGCTACCAGTGCTGAGATAATCTGTGTTGAATAGATGTGCAAATATTTTGCGATTATTTTCAAACAAATTCAATAAATGTTAGAATAAAATTTCGTTCTCAAAGGACAGGGATTATAACACTGTTCAAACAGTTTGGGACAGTAGATGCAAAAGGGGTTCATTTGAAGATCAGTTCGAAAAAAGGGGGTATACTTTGAAAGGGATATACAGAGAATTTCAGAATAAAAATAACTTCATTTATGAGGCGATAAATACTTACGATAAAAGTATTCATTTTTTTGGTTATAAAATGTAAATAAAATTTTTATTTTAATACAAACTTCACTTTCACTTTCAAATGGAGAAATAACTTCTTGGAAGAAAAACTGCAAATTTCTCCCTCTTTATATACGATGAAATAAATTATGTAAAAAAATATTTTTCACTGAAAAAATGTCAGTGAAATCAATGAAATAATAATATTAATGGATTTGAAAGACTGTGTTATGAAAGCGATTGTAGAATAAAATACTAATAAATAATTAATTGTATATCAAATCAAAGCCACAAATCCAGTGCTATTGTGTGTAAGACATAGTCCTAAATAACATTGTCTCGCACTGTATGTTATATTGAAGGCGTCGGCCCTAAAACGCCAAAAACATCTCACGAAATAATAAACAAATTATTTGTTGAGAAAAAAAAACTTAATTTCAATTCAATTACAGCTTTTTCTCTTCACCTCATGTTAAAAGGCCAGGGGGTTGCCCAGGGCTATCAAGTTTACAGATATTACATACATGAATATATTCTTTAATCTAAACATGACTGAATTTCATCATTTTCATCAAGGTGCAATCATCGTGATAATAAATAATTGAGCTAGAACATTTTACAGTTATTTATTACATAGTATATGTGCCCCCAATTCGTCGAAGACTGGTTATGGCTTTCCCTTATATATTAGTCATTCTCTCTCTCTCTCTCTCTCTCACTCTCTCTCCCTCCCTCTCTCTCTCTCTCTCACTCTCTCCCTCTCTCTCTCTCACTCTCTCCCTCTCTCTCTCTCTCACTCTCTCCCTCTCTCTCTCTCCCTCTCTCTCTCTCTCTCACTCACTCTCCCTCTCTCTCTCCCCCTCTCTCTCTATCTCTCTCTCCCACTCTCTCTCTCTCTCTCTCTCTCTCTCTCTCTCTCTCGCTCTCTCTCTCTCTCTCCTCTCTCCCTTTCCATTCCTCTCCCCCTTACAGTGCAATGTCATCTGTTGTAACAAATATATGCCATTCAATACCAGTTCTGATGAAAGCGAGAGTTTTAGTGATTTTTATTGAATAACATTATATTGAATGAATTGAATGTTTAGTTGTTTTGAATGAAATGTTTGGTTGTTTTCATTGCATTCAAATAAATTGAGTACTTTTTTGGTCAAGGATTACGTAAAGCCTGCGGTATAGCCAAGGAGTGCGTCAGTCACGAGCGCTCTGCCATTCATGAATGTGCTAATGTTTGAGCCCCTTAATGACTGAGCTTGGTGACCTTTGAAGACTTTAAATTGAACTCGCTTATGCACCAAATTATGCAGGTTTACATTTAGACAAATGATCTGTCTTACAGTTCGACACCCCTTTACATGACTGTCCCCTATCTCTGATGCAAAACGATTGCACAGATAGTAATCGATATCGAAATGTATAATAAATTATTTGTAAGTTTTCTTTTCGTTATTATTAATCATATTCAATACGAAATAAAGTTGCCTTGGTTAACTATTGAATTGCTTCTGGGTAGGTAACTAAGGGTGCAGGGGTAGAAGTTAACATTATTTATCACAAACTATTACAAAAAAATTAATAATTTTTTTATATATTATTTGAAACTTTTACTATAGTTTACTTCATATCTACCTGTGCTTAGGCTATGTTATAGTGTTTTTTTTAATTAAAATTTCATTTCAATAACGAATTATTTTTATTATTATTTTTAATGAATAAATTATTTCATACAAAGTGTTAATCAAATCACAAAAAACAAATGAAAAAAATTTCTATTCTTTTCATTGCATTATAATATTCACTGAAAAAAACTTTACTCTGAGATCACTCAATGGTTTCTACACTTTCATTGGTTTTCAATGAATACAAACAAAATTTTCATGTATTTTGTGATTCAATTCAAATATTTTTTTTCTCTTATTTTATATTCAACTCTCAATTGTTAGTGAATGAGCTGACACTGGACTGAGGTATGTAAACGCAGACTATAAGTGCTATAATTAATACAACGATAACAATAATGTAGAAAAAGATGAAAAACTGCAAAAACGACGTCTTCGTTATGTTCTCCATATTGTGGTCGTTCTTCTTGTGGTCGATGTCTTGCAGTGATATATCACTGGTCTCTGTATTACGAAAAAAAAATATTAGAATTTGTATACAAAAAATTCAAACAAAAAAATTCTATTAATAAAGACTGTAATAAAAATGTAATGAAATTTTCAAATGTTTTTATTACAGTATTTTTCAATAGAAATTTTCTAGTAATTTACTTGAATTGTTCCTGCATTCGCATGAATACATTTGTAGCATAAGATGTGATGTTAAGTGAAATAATAAATACCTGCGAAAAATACAAGCGATTAATACCAGGGGCAAAAAATTCTGTGTCTAAAGAATATTCTTTGCATAAAAAATTCCATACACAATAAGAATCCATAAATATATTTGTGACAACTGATTGACGGCGAGATTGTAGGCCAAAAACAGTGCAGTGATGGCGCATATGTGGCCACCGTTTCCCACCACAAAGTGCGCCCAATTGAATATCCAGCGCTTCGGCGAGTCGGCCGTCGGTCGGAATATGGAGCCAATGGGGTTGAGCACCGATATGACTATAGCCGCCAGACCGAACAGCTGATGTGGACCCTGATTATAGTCATGCGAAAAAAAGCAAAAACAAAAAAAATTGATTCTCTTGTAATGTTGTGAAAACCAGCCGTTCCTCAGATCACACTTACAATGATGAATGTGCCCACATATAGCCATATGCTAACCGATGACATGAGTGTAAGTATGAGCGCCGTCAGCATCAGCGAGCGATGAGCCTGGTTATTTTTGATAATTAACCATGGTTAGTCTTTATTGTTCCATAGGAACTGTAATTTAAATTAAAGTATTTTTGATACTCACAGCGAACCAGAGTTGAACGCCAAACAGTGTCTCAGATGGCCAGGAGCGTTTAAAATACCTGGCCAATAAAATAGCCACGCTCACACAGCCCAGCCAGGCCACCAACATGAATGACCCTGTTTGTTTTTTAAGGGGAAAATCAAGTCATGAATTAAATCATAAAATTATATATAATTGAAACAGAATTCTCTCCACAGATATGGGAAATGGATTAGTCAAAGGGGGATATTTTTCAGTATCTCATGAGATTTTCAGGGGGTATACAAGCATTATACCCTGATGACATACCATGTAATTTGAGTAGAAACGCCTTGGAATGACCCACGACATGACCTGACACCTTAATATCGACCTTTTCATCGGACGCCTGACGTTCGGTGTGATAGTCCTTCTCCTCCCCACCCGTGAGAAGACCATAAGCGAGAAGAATATAATACTTTTTGTCGCGTAAATCATACGCCTGGCCCCTGACGGTGGAACGTCTCCTTCGTCTCCATTTGCAGTGAAGAATGCCATTCACTAGCGATGTGTTGAGACCACTAACGCCATGGTATTCATTGGTCAACAGATACTCATTACTGCGCCCTATATTCACGCTGTTCTTCAGCTGAGGTCTACCGGCGCTTATGATACAGTCGGTGACGCTGTCATCGCCTACACAATCAAAAAAAAAACGGACAGCCATTAACACCATGGCATACACTCCAGCACACACTCACCCATGTTATTGTCGGCGGACAACGCCATGGAATAATAGGCATTTCCATTGTGTTTGTTGACGTCGGCGTATATATCGAACTCCGCCACACCGTCACCCCGGGCCACATACCCGCCCGCCAACAGCATACTACAGGTGCGATACCGGACACAGTTGATGGGCAAACCCATACAGAATTTCTTGTCGCACACGTCATATGCGATACGCGATTCTGTGCCGCCAAAAGTCGACTGCGTCTGCGGTACTGAAGACGACTGAATGTTATCCAATTGCTTGCTATGAGACGGGTCTTCGACGGCACTGCCGTGTCTATTGTAGGCAACGCTGGGCTTGACATCGGTGGTCTGTGGCACCGGGATCTGAATGGGTTGTGAGTCGAGTGTCGTCCAGAAGACGTTCTTCGACTGAACGATAGTCGCTCTGAAGACTACGGGGCCGATGAAGCCGCGCGGGGGTGTCCAGGATGACTCTGTCTTGTATTTCGCTACACCACTCCTGTGCGTCAACGTATTCTTCAATGTGAAGGGGTATTTAAGGGGTATATTAGTTAAAGAATAGGAATTTTAAGAAAATATTTTATATGTGAAAATTCATAGCATTTTATTGTTTTGAAAAATAATTATTTCATTGCTTTTGAATAACAAGAAATAAATGCATTGAATTGTATTTAATGTAAATTTTTGTTTAATTTCTGTTGAAATTATTTATCGAAAAAATTAGTATATAATGAATGCATAAAAAAATATTTACTACAAAGCAATCATTGGAATAATTAATAGAATATATCATATATTTAACACTAATTGACATAACGTTTACTTTAAACAATAGAAGTGATTATAGTCTGAGCTCTTAATTCGGTACACATATAATTCAAGGCCTAATACATGTATACATAAAATGTTTATTTCTTAAAACATTCAGTGTTTTGTTGTTTGAAAAAATGAAATGAAATGAAAATATGAATCAATTATCGCATTATATTATTATGTGTTTCGCTATGAAAACACATTTATGATTACTATTAGACATAACGTTATATTTAATGTTAATATTTTTCAAACGGGAAGTGAAAATAAAATTGAATTTTTTCGCCCCCTTTAATCAATGCGAGCCTTGAATTGTGACCAAAGAAATTGTGTGTAATTTTTGTTGTTTTTGTTTTCGTTTGAAAAATATTTTTCTTTTCATTTGAATAATGAGTGCATAAATACATTAAAGTATGCATACCTGTGCTCACACACTTTTGGCACCTAACTTTCCCCTCGCATTAAAGGCACTGTATTTTAGGGTCAAATATTTTATTCCTCTCAGCCCTGATATGAGTGCACCGTAACTACAGTATACGAGTGCTAACGATGTTTAGAGTACTTTTAAAAACATTTTTCATAAGATTTTTATTTATTATTTTAATTATAAAAATTAAAATTTTATTTTCAATAACACATCAATCGATAGAAAAATAATTTTCTTGAAATAAAAGGTTATTTTTTTTGTATTCATTTCATAGGTATTATTATTTCTAAGAAAATATTTTTGTTTTGTTTTTTTTTCAGTCGAAACCCATTTAAAGGAATTATTGAAAAATTATTTTTATAAAATAAATTATGAATATTTTAAAGTAAAGAATATTTTTCGTATTAATGGATATTTATAATCAATAAAATAAATGACGAAAAAATGGACAAAATATTCATATATGAAATCAATATTTTTGTTATCAAAAATAATGACCGAAATGTTAAAGACCTCATAATAGCAGACGTTATATAATATAAATCAATACAAAAAACTATTGATTTATTGACTAATTATATATTAAAACAAAAGTAAATCTCTATTTAATTAATTGCATTCATATGTGTTTTGCATATAATTTGCACTCGTTTTTTGAAATATGTATTTCCGTTCAAAATAATTAATCTGTAATTTTTATTTCGTTGAACAATATCTATAATTCCTATGAGATGTTGAACTCATTTTTTTATACAATATTTCAAAAGCGAAAAAA
Organism: Quadroppia sp. Gr-Ori-00064; assembly: GCA_034700825.1. Taxonomy (NCBI): domain Eukaryota; kingdom Metazoa; phylum Arthropoda; class Arachnida; order Sarcoptiformes; family Quadroppiidae; genus Quadroppia; species Quadroppia sp. Gr-Ori-00064. Next base: position 4,468 of record JAQIXR010000160.1, on the reverse strand, counting down.
TTGATTAAATTCTCAATATTTTGATTATATATTTTATTTAAACACTAAAAATATTATCACAGCTAAGGGTCTATATTCAAAATTTGCCCCTTTTATTGTCAACTGAATACAAGTCTTATATAAAGAATTTTCTCTAATATAAAGTCTATTGAATTTCACGCAAAACATTCAATACCTGATTATCTCCGGCACAGCTCTTCGTCTGCGAATGTTTGTCTTCACTGAACTTTCCATTGATAATCACTTCCCTGTCGTTGGCATGTCGTGACTGAAGCATAAAGCCCGCGAACGGTATGGGCGCCCCCTTACTCATGGCCACTATCGACACGATAACGTTCCCATTGGGTCCCTGTGTGGCCAGTATCTCATACGGCGGCTGACCGTACTGTTTATCGACGCCATGACCCGGGTATAGATTCTGGCATGACTTGGTGGGCGCGCCGTGACTGTAGGCGCCCGTATTGACCACATGTGTCGACAACAGTGCGATTATCACCGATAGTAACGTTGTTTTGAATAACATTATTATTATTATTCTATAAGTGTTTGCAAAAAACAAAAGAATACATGAAAACGAAAATTCATTGTTTTTTTGTCTATCAAAGAATCAAAGAATTCTTTCGTAAAAAAAATATATATCACAGCACAGGTAGTCACACATAGACCGTAGTCTTTAGAAGAATTATGAATAAAAATATTCAAAAATATGAATTATGTGAACAAATGAGCGGTTTTTTTTGGTCACAATTATTGCAAGGAATCAAAAACGTATAACAAGTTTACGGCTTATATTAAAACGAGATTTAAAAATAAAATGCTTTAAAAACACACATTTTTTTGTGTGTGTTTTATATATATTTATTTATTTCACTTACCTTTGAGTTCACGTTATTATATGTGTCAATAGTTTACTATTATATCAATCATTGCAATCAAAAGCACTTAATTTGAATGTTAAGCGACTTTTTTCGTTGTCAGACGTGGTTTACCTTCAAATGCAATACCACTGAAGGACTTAAACGTCTTGTTCGCTGGCTTTGGGATATTATTAGTGTTTTTGAAGTGCTGTTTAATCCGCAAAAAATATATAATCGCCGGAAAAATGTTGTGAAACTGTTTTCTGAAGTATTTCTCCAAATATGAGTCAAACGAAAAGACAATAAATTTCTTATGAATTATAAATACCGGAACAGTTTGTATGGGGAGAGAGAGAAAGCACTGGAGAAAAGAATTTATGAAATTCTCACATATTATGTGAAAATTGAGTAAATAGTTTCACTCATTAAATTGATCTTGGTTGTGTGGTGTATTTCTGGGACAGTTTTTTTTGTTTGCACACAATTCTATTGCTGTTAAACATGTAAAACTTGATTGAAAACAATTTTTTTTTCGTTCAATATTTTTGTTGAAATATTTTTATACTATTTTTTTTGTAGATGTTTTACATTTCACATTCACTTTATCAATGCACTAAATCCCTGGCCAAACTGAGCTGGGATAATGAGGTCAATTAATATCGCCGCAAACCTATTAGTGACTGAGTTTTTGGGAGAGAGAGAGAGCGAGAGAGAAGGAAAGGGAGAGAGAAAGAGAGGGAGAGAGAGATTTTGTTTTAATAATCTTGTATTTAATGTTAAAATTCATTCACGAAAATAAACTCTATTTCATATGCGCACAGGTATTACAGTTGGGCACTGACTGAAAGGCTATGTGAATGTTCGATTAGCCAGAGTTCGATAGCACCTGTAGTTATGGGACAGAGTTTTTTATTTTTTGTTAAACAAATCGCTATGTTTTGATAATACAGTATATATTTCACCCCCTTTTAGAGAAAAATGGTTGGATTTAATGAAACATATTTTTCTAATTTTATTTAATATAACAAATGTTTTATAAATTGAATGAAAATATTATTTTCTTTAATAAAATTTAATTGAATTTTAACGAAAAAAAATAACAAAAAAAACTGCTTTTTATTATCATATCTGTAATCATATGCAAAACATTTGTCATTATTTAATAAAGAAATAATAATTGCTTTCAATTAAAATGATTTCATAAAAATCTATTAAAAATCTTATTATAATTAATGGATTTTTCACGAAATAATAATAATTTTAATAATAATTTTTGAATAAAAAAACACTTTTTCTTTATTGTATTAAATGTTAAAATAATTTAAACGATATTTTTCTAGTAATTTTCGCTGCATTTTTTGTTGAGCTCATAATATCATTCATACAATTCATTTTGATTTCACTTTCCGGTCTGTTTTTCATGTATTTTTTGTCAAACATGACTGAGTCGAGGGCGCACATACAGTTCATGTCGGCGCGCACAGGTATTTGCATTATGTGTTTTTATATTGTGTTTTGTTTTTATGCAAATGTTTTATATATTTTTTGATATCTATATATTGTTTAATAATTTACATATACCCTGATTACCGAAAGATAAGTTCACCACGTTTATAGTAGCACCATAAAATTTTCCCAATAATTCACCTTTATCATTAATTAGCGCCACCTAAATCTATAATATTTATTCATAATATAAAAAGACATTCTCATTAAAATTAAATATAATTGCAGTAAATATGAATTGAGAGAAACTTTTAAAAATATTTCAAAATCACATTTTTTAAAAATATTGTCATTTTTTTGTATTGAAATCAAATCATTGTCTTTTGTATGGATTTAAATTGAGTTAAATTTAAAGTCACTCAAACTTTAAGCAATAAAATAAATGCCAAATCATATCGAACTGAACGCATATTATAAGCGAAAAAGCATAATAATAGTGAAGTCGGCCGTGAATATCATGTCGTTTGAACTCTCATTAAACTCTAAAAGATAGCGCTTTTTATTGATTCTCATGAATTCTGAAGAATTTGATCGTTTTTCTTATTTTAATTGAAATTCTTATCAAAAAATTCTAAAAATCACTTAATTTTCAAGTGATAAGACCACCCCTATATATAGTGCCAGCCCTTAGGTTTTGAATAAAAATCCACTTTATTTATTAGATATTACTATCAACCGATAATCAGGGTAAATGAGCCGAATATTATTGCCTAAACAATTGGCTGTACATTTCGTTGCCATTAGTATTGCATTCGCATTACTATTACATATAATTAGTACAAACAGTATATGGAGAGCACTGGAAGGGACTGACAGTAATATTTTTTATCAAAATTTTATACAGAATATTATCGTTCAATATTATAGTTATTTAGCCATAAAATGTACTATTGATATAAACAACCTCTCGTTCCTCTGGAGCTATTGATGGCTTATTTGTGATAGCCTACCGATGCGCGTCAAGTGACCTGGATAACATATACAGAAATACACGTTATAATATTGAAGAATTGATTTCAAAAATAAAATTCTGTTTTTTTTATGTGAAACTGATATTCTTTACACGAATTATTGTGTCTTTGGAAACGGTTTTTCTTATCTCTATATAAGACGTGAATTTTTTAACCCTTTTTTTCTCTATAGAAATATTTTCAACGATTTATCAATTTTTTGGTTTGTTTTGTTTTCTATCAAAACTCTCATTGATTTTCATTGACGAAATGTGTGCTCAAAATGTCATTCAATTCATTTCAATCACTCATTTCATAATAATGTGAACGAAAAATATTTATATAAATTACTTCATAAATAAAATATGATTTCAATTAAAATTTTTATTAATTATTATTATTATTATTGAGAAATCACACCATTTATTAACACCTTTCTCCTTTATTGATCTGTCACCAAGGTGTCTTTATTGATAACTTGATTGAAATATAAGCAAAAAATTGTTTATAAATCTTTGAATAAAAAACATAACTTTTGAATAAATTTTAACTAAATGTTTATTGAAATATAAAACAAAAAATAATTAATTTATAACAAAAATTATTCTAAATTTTCGCTTGCATTGAATGTTTAATTTGACCAAGATTGAATATAGTATTTCTCACTGAAAGCTGAACGAAAAATAATTTTTAAAACTTATTTATAATAAAGTTTTTAAAAATCAGAAAATATTTTGATTTATTGTTTTATTTTTTTTAAAAAAATAATTGTTAATAAAAATAGATTTTTTTAAAAAAGGGGTCAACAGGTGGTCATATGATTAACAAAGAAGACTAATGTGTAGAAAGCATACACTTTTCGCTCAGGGCAATAACATTTCTGAAGCTCTTGGTCACCCAATCGTCTGAATGACGTACGAAAGTAGTATCTTAAGCAGTATAGGCTGGCGCGAAATTTGAATTTCAAAATTTGTATAAATTCATTGAAAATTTTATAAATTGCGCTTAAAGTTTTTATATTTCATTTTATAAATTTGTTTTTAAATTTAATTTAATTTATTTTTTATTTTGTTTTTAAATTTTATTTATTTTTTTAGTTTATTTTTATTTTATTTTTTTTTTTTATTTATTTTTATTTTTATTTATTTTTATTTT
>JAQIXR010000159.1:0-45269 GCA_034700825.1 Quadroppia sp. Gr-Ori-00064 | reverse complement strand
CCTCCCCCAGTCACCCCCACCCCCATAACCTTGTGTTTACATTTCACACGTTTTTCACTTTATTGTAAACAATGTTTTTCACAATCAGTCAAAAATTTGTGGCAATTTCTGAACCAAATTCAGACAATGTTTGGTCGAAATTGTCTTTATTTGATCTCAAAAGTGGTAACAAAACAGAGATTTGTATTGATTTGACGCCAACTGAAGACAAAAGTGATGTCAAAACCAATTACTCTATAATTTGTGGCAATTTTTCGCCAAAATGTAATTATCTCTCGATTTGTGACAACAGAAAACAATTGTTTGTCTTTGAATTGATTGACAATAATTGGAAACAAATATTTAAGACAAAAGTTGTCCGAAATTGCATTAAAGTATTGTTTTCATTGACGAAGAAGTCTGTGATCTGTGGCCACAAATCGGGTGATGTCTATGAATACGACTTCGACATCAGTGGTGACCAGACATCCAGTGGTCGACTACTATTAGGTCACTGTTCAATGCTCTTGGATCTGATCCAAAGCCCAGACTCGAAGTATTTGATAACTGCAGACAGAGATGAGAAGATCCGGATCTCTTGTTATCCAAACTCTTATAACATTCAGACCTATTGTTTGGGACACAAAGAGTTTGTCTCATCTGTTGATACCATTAATGACAAGACAATAGTTTCCGGTTCTGGAGACGGATCTATAAGACTATGGGATGTATTGAACGGCAAACAATTGAATGTCTTTATGGCTGATCCAAAGGAGACAATTGATGACAGCCTAAGAACTGGCACTGAATTCCCAGTCAAGAAATTAGTGACGAATTGTAAAACAAATGCAAACTTATTATCAGTTTCTTTCTATAAGCAAAAGTTGGTTCAAATCTATTCAATCGATGGTTTCACTCTTAAACTGATCCACACGTTAAGTGCAGACGAAGAGCCCATTGATATTGAGTTCGATGTCTCCCAAAGTGATGTCTTATGGGTTTTGTTACCAAAGGCTCAAAATTCAATAAATTTCTATAAAATAAGTTCAGAGAATATAACGAAAGCAAACATTTATGAGAATCTAATCCAAGAACTGAATAGTAATGAAAACTTTGGGAACTGTTGTCTCAAAGACAGCACAAGTAATCTATTGGAAGGTCTTTACAAACATTGGTTCAATAATGTCGAGACATATCTTCAGAAGAAAATGCAAAGAAAGGAAGAGATGAACAAAAAGAAAAAGTTTACCCATTTTTAGACAATCGGAAAATATTTTAAAAATTTTGATTAAATTATTTATATATTAATTGATTCAAAGAATTTTAACATTAATTAATTGTTTGCTTTAAATGAATATTAACTAAAAATTTTGTATTAATTTTGAAGTGAATTAAAATAAAATATTTTGTAAAAAAAGCCCAAAAATTGATGTCATAATTGATTGCAATTCACTTGAAACGAGTCATCCCTTTGTGGACAACAATGAACTCGTCGTTTGTTTTCATTGACAAACAATTCATTCAAAATGTAATACATTTTCATTGAATTTATTAATCGTTATTACAATGAGTTTTGGTTTTATTTGATCTCAAATTCAATACAATTTAAGAGATTTATCGAAAAAAATGAGTAATATTTACATTCAAGAGCCGCCAACTCAGGGAAAGGTAGGTCAGGGTTGGTATGGAAGGGATGTTATCATTGTTTTTTGATTAGGTATTACTGAAGACAAGTATTGGTGACATCGATATCGAGTTGTGGTCGAGAGAGTGTCCGAAGACCTGCAGAAACTTCATTCAGTTATGTCTTGAGGGCTATTATGACAACAATGTCTTCCATCGTTTGGTCAAAGGGTTTATCGTCCAAACGGGAGACCCGACGGGAACGGGATTGGGAGGGGAGTCAGTCTATGGCCAGCCATTCAAAGATGAGTTTCATTCGAGACTTCGGTTCGTGAGAAGAGGTTTAGTAGCGATGGCTAACACTGGGGTCAAAGACGACAACACCTCTCAGTTCTTCTTCACATTGGATTCATGTCCTGAACTGCAGAACAAACACACGATCTTCGGTAAAGTCACCGGAAATACAATCTATAATATGATTAGATTAGAGGACAGTGAAGTCGACCAAAACGAGAGACCATTATATCCGCATAAAATCCTTTCGGCGGAAATCCTTTCAAATCCGTTTCCGGATATAATTCCAAGAGTTAAAGAGAAAACGGTTGACAACAGACAAGAAAAGAAACCACAATCGAAGGCAACGAAGAATTTTAGTTTACTTTCATTCGGAGACGAAGCCGAAGAAGAAGAGGAAGAAGTGATTAACGCTTCCAAAGAGTTTCGCGGAAAGAGTAAAAGTAGTCACGATTTGCTTAAAGACGACCCAAAGTTGAGTTCAATGCCTGCCGTCGACGTCAATGAGTTTATGACATCCGATGAAGACATCGACGATAAGAATGTCGATAAAGACATGGAAGAAAATGTGGAGAAAAAGAACCAAAGATTGGAAAGAATTAAAGAAAAACTTCAGAAACAAAAACACGAAAAGATTGAAGTTTTAGACAAAGACGAGGAAGAGTTCTTTGAAAAAGAAGACCAGAAGAAACTGGAGAAACAGGACTCCTGTCTGTCAGTGATTGAGACATTTTTCTCTTTATTCAAAACTTTGTTAAAATTTTCGTTTTTCTCATTAGAGCTAAAATCAGAGATGAATTCAAAGCTCTTAAGAGACAGATGTGTTCAGAGCTGAAGAAAAAGGGGGAAAAGACAGAGAAATGTAAGGTTTACGACAATCCAGCCGTCGCTGAGTTCATAGAAGAGGCCAAGAAGTATAAGGAGGCGTCGAGTAGTCTACCAAAAAAGGGCAAAAACAGGGAGTCTTTGGTATATGTATAGCATTAGCAATAATTGATTTTCTAATGAATGCCTTTCCATCTGCCTTTCCCTCCAGTGCTTGGATTTATTAGAAAAATTCAAATCACGTCTAATGAACACAAGAGAGAGAAAGTCGAGTGAAAGTGAGGTAAAGGATGAGAACGACTGGCTTTTGCATGAAATGCATTGTCAAAAAGACGAACAGTCGGTGTTGGCCAAAGACGCCAACATGAGGAACGAAGAGGACTGGTATGACATATACGACCCGAGAAACCCAATCAACAAAAGAAGACGAGAAGAAGGCGTCGAAAAGAGTGATAAGAAAAACAAAATCAAGTGATGTCTTAATGTCTTAACACATGATGTGATTTCATATTACGGTATGTTTGCTATAAATCATATAAAACACACATTTCTGTAATTATTGTCTTTTTTCAAACATTTTTTTGAATAAAATATAATTTTTATTATCTTTAAAACAAAATCAAATACAATGTATAACGAAATGATTGACGCAAACAATGAATGAATGGAAAGACATCTCTTATCCAAGTGTTCATTCAATGGCACGAAAGGTATTGACAGTAATTTTGCTTTATTTTCGTTCATAATTCAAAGCAAACAATAATTCAATGATTTTATTGAAGTCTAAAATCATTTGTTTTTTCTAATTTGCATTCAATTGTCTCGAAATCGATTCGTTTGTCTGATTTATCACAACTATAATCCATGTCATATTTATCGTGGTTTAAGTGTCGCCTGTTTTGTGGCGAATAACTCAGGGACTCCTTATCGAACCAAAGGGGGACTTTTCCGAGGTCTCCGTCCCATCGGTTTTTGGTTATCTGTATGTATTTGTGGCACTTATAGAGGGAAAGCCATTTGTTCTGAAGAATCAACACATTGTCCGCCTCTTGAGTCGCTTTCGCGCCCCCGAAGATCGAGTTGTTGTTCAACTCATTCATGTCCTCCTCTTTGCGCGGATGCATAACAAGTGAGACGTGACAGTCCTCTCGTGTGGCGAATTTGCGGAACTGGTCCAACACCAGGTCCTGTTGCCAATAGCGGTCGAACCTGTAGTTTTGAGACGAGCCTAACATAAACTGAATGTTATCGACGATCACATGCTTTATGTCGTGGACGTACACCGCGTGAGTCATCGCAGACAAGACATTATCAATGGATTCCTGGCCGTGGAATGTCATGAAGTAGAGGGGAAGGCATTCAAACTTATCGGCCCAGACGTCGAACTCATCCAAATGCTTGGCAATGGACTTCTCAGCGAACTGTGTCAACATCATCTTGGACAGTCTTACGTTCTTCACCTCAAAACTCCCCCATAAAGTCCTAACCCCTTGGCTGCACAAATCCATGGAATATTCAGACATGAAAGTAGTCTTTCCACAACCTGTCGGCCCCGTAAACACAGTTAGTTCTCCACTTCTATGGCCTTTCAATAGTTGGTTAAGTTCTGGGAATCGCTTCCATTGGACTCCAGAACAAAGCGGATCTTTGATCTCACAAAGGATTGCATGTCTTAATGACTTGAATGTCGTTATCGATGAATGAGATATTTGTTGCGAAGAATCCAAACATTTCTTTAGTTTAAATCTTTGTTTCAGTCCTTCAAATGGAGTCTTGTGTTCAATGGACTGATCTCTGGACCCAACAAAATAACAACGATTTTCATCCAATTTTCGCGAAAAACTTTTGGCAGAATTCAAGTCATGGACTGAATTAGAGAACCAAATAGTGATCTGTCGAAGAAATTGTGGTTATTTGACAAATGTTTAAACAATTCAATGAATGATTACTTTTTTGAATCTCTCAAAGAATGGCAAAACTTCTGGACGTAATTGCGCGGAAATACCCTTTGATGGCATCGCAACTGAAGGAATGCCCGTCTCTTGAGTAACAGCGATGGCATCCAGAGGTGAGTCTGTGATCACCAACTCATCGAAGGAACAGTTATTCAGCAAATGCTGATTCAAACCAAAAACAGATAGTTTTGACTCAAATGGTATCAGTCTTTCGACAAATCTATTCATTTCTTCAGTTCTTTCATTTTCATCAATCAATTCAATTGTTTTTATGGCATTAATTGTCTTCTTGTTATAACAGCTTCTGAACGGAAACACCAATTGCTTCAAGTCTTTGGACACACAGACATCAAAGTACTTAAGACTTGATGTCTTCAAACCATTCAAATTAAAGTTATTGTAAACACATTTCATCTGCTCTTCGTTCAGCTCATCCAATGATAAGGTGTTTGCCATCATTTGACTCAATTGTCTTCTAATGTTTTGATGGCAAAACAAATCGCTATTACTTTTAGGCAAAACTAAATCACATTTATTTGTCTTCAAATTGGATATGAGATCAACTAAAGTGATCCAAACGCCAGACGTTTCACATGAATAGCAGATGAAATTGGATGTGATTTTGTTGACGAAGAGCTTGGAATCAATTGTCTTATGGATTGAATTTATCTGTTTTTGTGTTGATCTACAAAACGGACACTTCATTGAAAGACAGGTCCGACCATTGGTTACCATTAGGTCATTGTTTTGCAAATATCTTTGCATTTCTGTAACTGTTATGCGATATGTCATCTCATTTGTGTCCAAAGTCTTAAGCAATTCACTTGATTTGTTCCTCATTTCTGTACTTGTTTTCAATTGTTTATCGAAATTATAATTAATTTTATTATTATTTAATAAATGTTTGCTTTTATTGACAACACTTTTGTCATCACTTTTTGTGGTAATAAACCGATTGTTTTTACACTTAATTGATATTAAATGACATTTAAATCGACTTTTATTTACATTTTTGTTATTAATTAAGTGATAAAAACGATTATTAAATAATTTATTCATTTTTAATAACAAAAATAAAAACATAAAAAATACTGTTATTTGTGTTTTTGCGGCAAAAGTACACAAAATGTTTAAAACTATAAACAGATTTACGAGACATCTGTCGGTCGTGAACAGCATTGATGTCAGGGTTTGGCAATTGATCCGATTGTCAGTGGATTTGGTGTTGGAATGCATTGGATTGAAGACAATTGAAGACAAGTCGTGACACCAACTGTCCAACAATGAGGCCATTAGTTCCGTCTCAGCAGAAATTGGCTGAAAAGCTGACAATACTTAACGACAGAGGAATAGGAATGTTGACCAGGATTTACAACATTAAGAAGGTTTGACCCCTTGTGACCCCTGTGACCACTTGACACCACTGACACTTCCACCCACTCTTCAGGCATGTGGTGACTCGAAGTCGAAGCCATCGTTTCTGTCGGACAAGACGTTAGAGTCAGCCATAAAACATATTGTCCGAAGATTTCCCAATACTGACATCAGAAGCAATAATGTCTGGATTTGTGGACAACTCTTTGTCTCTCATTTGCTCATAAAATGTCTTTCATTTGTCTTCGTTTAGAGTCAATTGGGAGCCGTTTCCACCATAAAGCAAGACATTATGAAGTCTTTGTCGTTATATTATTACACGTTTGTGGATCTGTTGGACTTCAAAGACCACGTCTGCGAACAGTTGACAACTATGGACGCCTGTCAGCTCCAACTCGACATCGTATGCCTTTCCTCCCTGTCCTCACACTATACCTAACCCATTGTCTCACAGGAATTCAACTTCGATATGACTAAAGCGTATTTGGATCTAATCGTGACTTATGTTTCGCTAATGATATTACTGTCGAGAGTAGAGGACAGGAAAGCCGTGTTAGGGCTGTTCAATACCGCCCATGAGATGATTCATCAGCACTCGGACCACAGTTTTCCGCGTTTGGGGCAAATGATCGTTGATTACGACCCGCCGCTCAAGAAGTTGTCTGAAGAGTTCATACCTCACTCGAAACTTCTTTGTCAGGCGTTGACGTCTTTGCATAAAGTGTTTCCAATGAGAAATTTGACGGCAGATGAATGGCGTAAATGTCAGCTCTTGAGCCTTGTGTCAAATCCACCACAAATGCTAAACCCGGCGCAAACTGACATAATTCAGTGCGAATACCTATCCCTCGACACAATGGAAAGGTATATCCTATGTAAGTCTTCACTCAAACTGTCCAAAGGAACGGTTGTTAATGTTATCCCTTATGAACGACAGACGGATTCCTTTTGATCCATCAGTACCTGAATCAAGCGATAACTCAAGAGTTGTTCACAAAAGCTCTTCACTGCGGATGGGTTACCACTTTGTTCAGGGATGAAGTCCTCCAAACCCATAAGTTCATCCAAGAGTACTTTGAGGCACATAAGGGTTACCACAAAAGGGTGTCTGAAGTGAAAGAGGCGTATCAGTGGGTGCTTCAGAACAGGTATAGTAAATGTCATTTCTTATAACGCTTTCAAACATTGTTTTCGTTCAAAAGCGGTCACATTCACAGAGAGCGCCGAAAGTTTCTGCGGTCAGCCCTCAAAGAATTGGGTTTGATTCTGACTGACCAGCCGGGCCTTCTCGGCCCCAAAGCACTGCTTGTGTTTATGGGACTGTCGTTTGCAAGAGATGAAGTCCATTGGCTTTTGAGACATTGCGAAAACCTTCCCAAAAAAGAGGGTAAAGTGAAGTCACAATCGGATGATCTAATTGATCGACAACTGCCTGAACTCCTGTTCCATATGGAGGAGTTGAGAGCACTGGTAAGAAAATATAATCAAGTGATTCAACGATATTATGTCCAATACCTGACCGGTTACGACGCGGTTGCGCTCAACCAAATCATGCAAAACGTCTCAATGATGCCCGAAGAGGACTCTATTATCCTGGAGTCGGCCTATCAGGTCATATCCAACCTCTCTGTCAAACAGGTCGAAAACAACGAACTCTTCGACTTCCGAGGCTTAAGACTGGACTGGTTTAGACTTCAGGCCTATTGTAGTGTAAATCGATATCCAATGCATTTGTTCGAACACAAAGATTTGGCCGTTTTGTTGAACACAGTTGTCTTCCACACCCGAATGGTCGACGATTTGGACCAAATGATTGTCGAGACTTCAGATCTGTCTATATTTTGGTTGGTTTTCACAATTAATGCCATTTTTGTTCAAAACTAATTCCAAACAATTGTTCAGTTTCTTCAGTAAACTCTTTGACGACCAGTTCCACATGTGTCTGGAATTTCCGGCGCAGACCCGATATATCGTCGCCTTTCCTCTTATATGCAGTCATTTCATGAACTGCACGCATGAACTCTGTCCCGAAGAGGTCTGTATTAGTTGATTGCCGTTCAATAGGATTGAGTTAATATGGGTCTATCCCCTGACAGCGCCATCACATCGGCGACAGATCCCTAACAATGGTTAACGGATTTCTCGATGAAATGGCAAAAGAGGCCAAGAATATAATCACAACTATTTGTGACGAACAGTGCTTACTATCAGATAAGGTGCCATTCGATGCCATTCCTGTCATTCCATTACTAATAGTATTGTTTGTATCAGTTGTTGGCCAAACATGTCGTTCCACATTTGGCACTGATTTTGACCAAAAAGAAGAGGGAAAAGAAGAATAAATTGGTTCAGGAAGAAGACAGACCCGGCTCTGAAAGCTATAGAAGGAGTAGAGAAGAGCTGACGACGTATGACATAAATGATTATACTTTTCATGTATTAATGTCCACTTCCTCTACCGGTGCCATAGTATGGATAAACTTCATATGGCTTTAACTGAACTCTGTTTTGCGATCAACTATTGCGGAACAATCCTTGTCTGGGACCACACATTCGCGCCCCGGGAGTACTTGACACAACACTTGGAGACTCGTTTCAACAAAGCACTGGTAGGAATGGTTATGTATAACCCGGAGAACAATGAGATTGCGAAGCCGTCTGAGCTGTTAGTGTCTGTCCGTTCATATATGAATGTATTGCAAAGCATTGAAAATTACGGTCAGTTTTGAGCAAACGTTTGACATATGATTACATTATATGTTTGACCGACAGTTCATATCGACATCACCCGAGTGTTTAACAATGTTTTGCTACAACAAACCCAACCCCAGGACAGTCACGGCGACAAAACCATTACCACTCTCTATACCAACTGGTATTTGGAGGTCCTGTTGAGGAGAGTCAGCGCCGGACATATTTGTTATTCTCCGATACAAAAAGCATTCGTCACTCTTATGATCGACGGACAGATCCCCTTCTGTGCCGAAGAGTTCTCTGACGTGAACGGTATGTTTGGACAACCCTTTCGTTCAAATCATATAAAACAATTCATTGATGACATTCAGAGCTGAGAAGTTTGGCGGAACTGATTGGACCCTATGGTATGAAATACCTCAATGAGAGCCTCATGTGGCACATAGCCAGTCAGGTGACGGAGCTCAAGGTCTGTCCAACTCATTCCATAGCCATTGAGACAAGTGTTGAAAGAGGTATTCATTGCAGAAATTGGTGGTAATCAACAAAGAGGTGCTGATTGGTCTTCGATCTAATTACGACAAACCGGAACAGATGAAAGAGTTGTTTAAACGACTGCAAAGTGAGTCAAAGTGTTTGAAAGTATAGTTTTGTTTGCAATTAATGACAAACGCTTTAATCAATTCCTTATCGCTAACTAAAAGGACCCAAAATTTCTCAAAGTATTTGCTTTTAATTCTTCTTAAATAAATTTAAACTCAAATCACAAATAATGTCCAATTGAAACGAATTGGTTTCTTGTCGTAGATGTCGATAGTGTTCTGCAAAGAATGTCCATAATAGGAGTGATCATATGCTTCCGAGGTCTGGCACAGGAGTCCCTCAACGATGTCCTCTCAGAACGCATACCTTTTCTCTTGTGTTCAGTAATAGACTTCAAACATCACATTCCAAACGGAGATTCAATGGTATGACTTGTCTTGAGTTTGCTTTCAATTTGTCTTTCAATTAATTTTCTTCAATTATTCCTATCTTTGTCTTAACTTTAAAATAATTTGGAACTAAAGGTCGAAAACATCAAATTACAGGTAATTAAAGGTATTTCTCAATTGCTTTTGTCGTTGGCTTTAGACATGAGTTCAGTATCAGTCGATCAGTCGCTTAAACACTGCTTTTAATATTTAATGTCTTTGTGGAACAAATAGAGTAATGAGTATTCCTTTCGCCACAACAGATCGTGAGTGAGATGGCCAGTGCCACAGGTCTTCCCTGCAAAGTTGATCCATCTTTGGTCAGTGCTCTCAGATCCCAAAAATGCGGTAAACGATTGTCTTTGACTTACAAACGATTGTTTCAATTGAACCCAATGTCTGAATACAGAGCTGGGAGAAGACGAGTACCAAATCGCGTGTCTTCTAATGGTCTTCATTGCGGTATCGCTTCCAAAGTTGGCCCGAAATGAGTCGTCGTATTACAAGCCATCCCTCGAAGCGCACGCCAATAATATTCACTGTTTGGCACAGGCTATCAATGGTATTGCCGGTGCGCTCTTCACTATATGTGGTGTCAATGATATCGAGGAACGACTCAAAGAGTTCTTAGCGCTGGCGTCGAGCAGTCTTTTGCGGTTAGGGCTCGAAACGGACAAAGAGATGACAAGGAATAGGGAATCCATTTATTTATTGTTGGATATGATTGTACAGGAAAGCCCTTTCCTGACAATGGATCTCTTGGAGTCTTGTTTTCCGTACGCATTACTCAGAAATGCTTATCACGCGGTCTATAAATCTGACGGCGCGGGGGTTGTCATCTAATATATGACCCATTTTGTAAATATCTTGTATTATGTATTCACTAAAGGCTTGCGATTTTAGTCGAATTTGAATGTAATTTTAAATGTATTTTATGTTAATTTAGACATAATTTACAAATCCTTTTCATAGCCAAACATCAGGTCTGTTATCAGAGATTAAATTTTCGATAACAAAATTTGTCCGAATAAACACCCGAACCATTACTGACCGAATTTTCGATAAGACTCAGAAACAAAGAATAGGCGCTTTAAATGAGGATGTAGTACCACGACGACCACCACCACCACCAAGGGGTCAATCGAATTATTTTTATTGTATATTCTAATAACTTATTACTTCCAACGTTCATATCGGGTGACAGTCCCGAAGTGGACACCATTTTCGGTCAATTCTACCGAAGAATGAAATCAAAGTCAAATCATTAAAGAGTTTTGTACTTAGAAAACAATTGTGTTTGCCTTCGAGAGACCGAAAGGTGTCCAAAGGGGGGGTTTTAATAATAAAAGGCATTCCTTTAGTAAATACAAAATACAAATGAAAATAATTTGAAAACTTTTTATAAACTTTTATTCAATCAATTGTTTTGAGATTTTTATAAATAAATTTCATTTAAGAATTATTTAATGACTTTATGGACGGGAAATATGTTTAGACCCGTCTTATACTTAACGATATCATCAATAAAATGATTGCGATTTTTGTCGCAATTTTTTGATTTTAAATAAGTTAACTTAAATTTTTTGAAACTCTGTTCTGATTCTATGAACCCATTGTCCGGTTGGTCACCGATGTTGACATCGGGTGCCATCGACTCTACAGTCTTTCCATCGATTGTAACGCATTCGGGAAGCGATTTATTGCCGTAACCGACGATCTGAACGCTTAGCTTCCGTTTGCCGGAAGTGTTCTTCAATATCTGATTACACGACCACTCCTTGAAGTCATCGAACGTTATCTTATTTTTTGAAAACAAATCATTTAATGAAATAATAATCAAATCATTTGTGAAAACATTTTTCAAATACTTTTTCCAAACAATTGATCTCTTTTTCCAAGCGATTGAAGCAATAGTTGTATGAAGTGATTTCATTCCAATTGCGGTTCACTTCCTCCCGGAGCTGAAGGTCAGGCATTTTTTTAGAGGTAATGATAGAACGGATGTGTTCTTTGAACTTCTCTTCTTTCATATTAGTTATGATTTCAATCATATGTTTAATGAAGTTTTCAATCCTTTGGTCAACAAAACTGCAGTCAAACTCATTGCCAGAACTGACGACCGAAACACCGAAACCGCTTATACCGAAAGTGTCGTAATCTGTGGCCAATACATAATAACCCAAACCCTCTATAGTCCTCAAAATGTTGAAACAGGGCTCTTCCATAATACATGACAGCACCGTTAGCATACACTGGAGCCGAATGTCAGCCGGTGCTAATTGATAGTAATTACTGATCGAAGAGTTCTTATTCTCTTTGGAAAGAGATATCACTCGACAACAGCCCTCCCCGACAGGGATCTGAGCGGCGATTAGTTTGGGCTCTTCTATGCAATTCTTCGTTGAATTGAGGCTTAAAATGGATTCGATTTCATTGAACAATTCAATTGATTTTTCTTGAGACACATTTCCCTGAACTATGGCTTCGACATAAAAGTCGGAAAAATATTTTATAACAAAATTCTTAAGCATTTGTTTGTCAATAGAGTTGAGAACATCTCTTCTGTCGATGGGATTGAAGTACTTATGGCTTAAAATGGTTTGTCTCAAAAACTTATTCAGATTCGACGGATCTATGAATAGATTGTGATATCCTTTCGATAAGTTCTTCTTAATATCGATGAAAACTTTGTCCTCCACTTCGAAGGCAACCATTTTGTTGAGTATTGTCTTCAATAAGACATCCAACTTATGGTCGAATCCACTGATGGTTATAACTAGCCCTGAGTTGGTCTGCGATAATCTCCAATAAAGACCGGCCAAAATGGCGTCATAAACCTCTTCGGATAAGTTTTGCAAAAGAATCTCTTGGAAGAGATCCGCCATAACTGCGTTCTCGACAGTGTCTGAGAAATGATGAGAAATTAAGTGGAGTTTAATTATAGCTTTCGGGAGTTTAAAGACATTATCGGATTTGAACCAAAGCTTAACTCGATTTTTGTTCAATAATTTCAAAGGAAATTCATTTTTATCATTGGTTTGATTGATGTCGAAATTGGATGCAATAAAAGGGTTGGGATTCGGGAAATGAAACCGTTTTTGCGATAATGTGTAATCATATTTCAAATTCAACCAATTCTTCGGTACTTCTTTGACCACATATCTGGTGCCGAACCACTTCTCTGTCTGAAAATCCTTTTCTTCCGTCAATATATTAGAGCACAAACGGACAAAACATGCCTTCTCTGGAGTCATGAGTTTGAGATAACTTCTAATCAATTGTTCGTCGAATTCAAAGTAGAGTTTATTTCCACACAAAACATACTCAATGGGAAAGACATTCATATTTGAGGCCAATTTCTTGACATAATTCATAGAACTTTGTTCTTCCTGCCAATTGAACCGATTCTTCTCCATATTCTTCAGCTCTTCGAAAAACCATTCCTGAGGTCCGACTGTTTGCAAACAATTAATATATTCGAAGACATATTCAACGACTTTGTCGATGGATTTGTTCCCCAAATCAGTTAATTTGATTGCGATCATAAAAATACTCGAATAGCTATTGTTGGCGAACCCGCTCTCCTCTACACCACTGACCAGTTCTAACGCAAGATTCTCTTTCCTCAGCGTCGATATGAGACTGCCTTTCCCTTCATGTCCCACAAGATTTCCTATATAGTCGAGTGGAGAGGTTTTGTAGTGTTTAACGATTGGAGGCAAACACCAGAAGACGTAGAGCTGATCCATTTCATTGACCGGTTCGACGAAATATAGTTTATTAAACTTCTGGTTATTATCGAAAGGTTTACCAAATTCTGGTTTAATTGGTTTAGTGTTGTTTGAGTTCAAAGGTTTGATTTGACCAAACAGTTCTGTAACCCATTCTTCAAGTGTTTTGATTGACTCTTGAGATTGAATGACGACATGAATGTTATCCGAAAAGTAATACTTTTCATAAAACTCTTTGACGTGTCTTTGAGTATCGGTTCCGTTCTGTTCTGGTATTGTCTTGAGTGACAGTGAGTTACCCCACGGGAAGCAATTCAAAGGATGTCCAGAATTGGCTAAACTACAAAATATCTGCTCTAAGCGGACGTCATCGTCGGGAAGGGCTGTCATATATTCCGTGTCCACAGGTTTTATCTCGCGTTCAATTGACTCCTTTCTGAGCAACGGATGCATGAAACAAGAGGCCAGTCGTTTGATAGCGCCGTACATATGCTTCTTCTGGACCTCCACCTCAAACACCGTGTACTCAAACTCCGTGTGGGCGTTGGCAAACCCACCCCTACAGGACAGGTACTCATCCAAGTCATTCTCTTCGGGGTACTCTTTGGAGCCCATTGTGAGCACGTGTTCCATGAGATGTGCCAATCCTTGCACTTGTTCGGGATCAGCAAAACTGCCGGTTCTCACGACGACA
Source organism: Quadroppia sp. Gr-Ori-00064 (assembly GCA_034700825.1). NCBI lineage: Eukaryota > Metazoa > Arthropoda > Arachnida > Sarcoptiformes > Quadroppiidae > Quadroppia > Quadroppia sp. Gr-Ori-00064. Next base: position 31,129 of record JAQIXR010000159.1, on the reverse strand, counting down.
GCCATTGCCGACAACTTGTCGTTCGTTTGCTTTGATTTCAAGCCTTTAATGGGTTTGCCATCAATTGATTCGTCCTTTTCATCACAAGACGAGACATCAGTTAAGTCAGAGTCAGAGTTGTCTTCACTCTTGTCGTCATCGATGGCATCAGAAGTGTTTGCAATGTCTTCAGCCGTCGGATCCGAAACGAGTAATGCTTTCAAACCGTTATTCAAAACAATGTATTTATAAATGAGTTTATCATTCGTTGACTTCAGAAGACGTTTGGTTTGGTCATCGGTTTCAACATTAATTGAAGACATCATTGAAGTGATTGTCAATCGATTCAAACAATAAAACTTCAGATTTTTGTTCAACTTTCCAAAAGTGGTCACAATTTTGTTGGATTTGATGTAATTGTGGACTAAATATTGAAATGATTTTAACATAAATACGAAAATCGATTAATATTTCAGTCAATTATTGGGTAAAAAAAACATAAAATCAATAAATGTTTTATATGTTTAACATTGAATTACATCTCTATTGCGGAAACCCTTTGAGACCTACTGTACACGAAGTCTATAGTGAATGCATTGCCAGACATACACAACGCCTGCAATCTATGCCATATGAATGCATTGGTTGTCGACATCTGTGAACTCAACCCATATTTACATTGCATTCATTGCATTAAACGTCAGCTGAAGTGATGTTATGTTATGTTTGGATCAAATTATTATCTTTTTTTCATAACAATTCAAACCACAATTATGTCATATTTAAGACATAAATCAATGACAGTTTAAGTGATTTTAAGTCCATTTGTTTTATTTTGTTTGTTTTTATCATAATTTAAGTTATGATTGAATTGAATCAAAAATAAATAATTTTTTAAGAATTGATTAAAAATTTTTTATATAAATAATTGCATAAAATGTTGGCAAAGACTCACCGAATGATAGCCTTGTGCTCGACCGCCAACTTCATCAATGCCGCCGATAGGATAATAATGCCAATGGCTATCATTCCGATGACGGATCAGTTCCAGTGGTCTCTCTATTGGCAGGGATGGGTATTAAGTGCTTTCGCCTTCGGGTATATCACTAGTCAGGTGTGGATCCAAACAATGTTGTCTTCAGACAATTGATTGATATGTTTGTCTTGAGATCAGGTGATCGGCGCCACCGCCGCCTCCAAGTTCGGAGGGAAAGTGGTTTTAACTTCAGCTGTATTTTTATGGTTCGTATGATATAACTGTCCCTCGCATTCACCTAACATTAGCTCCATTTCCACATTTCAGGTCCATTTCCACTCTAATCACGCCATTAATTGCCTCTCATTTACACCTTCTTATCATATGTCGCGTTGTTTTAGGTCTGGGCGAAGGTTTAGGTATGCACTGAACCCACTCATACCCTACCGGTGCTCATATGAATTGTGTTTTAGGACTTCCCACAATCTTTCACATCTTTGCCCATTCAGTTCCAGTGCCCGAAAGATCGCGAGCTTTCGGTTATTTAGTGGCGGCGGGAACTATAGGACAGACTGTGGCCGCACTGATTTGCCCTCACCTGCCCTGGGAATGGATGTTCTATACGTTTGGCACTCTTGGTATCGTTTGGGTCTTGGTTTGGGTTGTCTTGTATTCCGAAATCAAAGACATCGGTGAAGACGAGTTGCCATTAGTTTACCCGAAAGTGAACTCAAAGAACGTTCGTTGGACTCAATTCATAAGCCATTGGTCTCTTTGGGCGGTATATATCGCCCACTTCGCCATGAATTGGACAAACTATATAATCATGCAGTGGTTGCCAACCTATTTGGCCCGGAATCTCGGGGCCAACAAAGAGAGCATTAGTTTAACGGCTGTGCCTTATATTGTAAACTCCATGTTAGGCGTCGGTAGGTTTTGGCCAACTATTGATCTGTCATTTATTAACACATTTGCCCTATTGAAGTGGCCGGTCATATGGCCGATGGCCTCATAGCCAGGAAATGGACCATTCTTTCGGTGCGACGATTAATGACGACAATCGGTTTGATTGGACCAGCAGTTTGTCTACTGCTCTTCAGTTCAATGAAGAGCCTGTTGTTTGCAGTGGTGTTCGTCTCGTTGTCTATGGCTTTGTGTGCATTCAATAGCGCCGGCCATCTGTCGAACCACACCGACATCGCCCCAAATCACGCGGGAATCACTTTCGCCGTTTCCAACACATTGGCCACTATTCCGGGCATTCTTTGTGGGCCATTGACTGCAGAACTCGTGACCCAATCGCACGGCCGTTGGTTCCCAGTGTTCGTATTGGCCGCGAGTGTCAACTTCGTGGGCGCCGTCATATATGCCAGTCAAAGCTCCGCCTCTCAAACCATTTGATTGTATTGTATTTAAATCTATTCGTTGTTATCATTGATTAAAACATTATTTAAGTCTTTGTTTGCATTAAATTATTTGTAAATATTTTTAACATTAATTAATTGTTTGTAAATTAAAATAAAATTAGTTTTGAATTTAATAATTATTTTTTACAATAAGTTTTGACTAAAAGACTATTTATTTGAAAAATATCTACAAATGTTTTGAAGAATTAGTCATTAATTATAAACTCAATCAATGGTTAAAGGCCTCAAAGGGGGCAAAATGGTCTAAGGGTGTCAAAGAGTGAACGATTCGCCACAACCACACATTCCTTTGACGTTAGGGTTATTGAAGACAAATTCTGACGACAACTTCGTTTCCACGAAATCCATTTCCGTCCCCAACAGAGACAACTGTGCCTTAGAGTCGATGAGCACTCGAACCCCTGTCCGAAGTGAACACATACTAATCAGTCAAACCCTAACCCATCTCTGGATCACTTCATACCGTCCTGATTGACCTCTTCGTCGAACTTCTCCTTTTGTTTGGCGTAATTCAAGAAATAACTCAAACCATTACAACCCCTCTGTTTGACACCTACTCTCAGCCCAATCTATGGATCAGTTGATGGCAATTATCATACAATTGATCCAAACAGCCATTCATTACTCACGACATCGGGTTTGCCATCAATTAGTTGTTTGATTCGTTTGACCGCCGATTGTGTCTTAGGGTTAATATCAATGTTTTGGTCATTGATTGAATGAAAGCAAAATAAATACCAAAACAACTGCTGAACGATTGGACACAAACTTCTTGTCCACGACTCTAACCGTCGCTGAAATGCCTTTCGTTATGTTATTCATCAAAACATTTAAACATTTAATGAATTTTTGATTTAAAAAACATTCAATTGTTTATCATTTCGTCATTTCGTCACTCATTCAGACAAAACGTTTTCATTGAAATATTAAAACTTTTTATTCAATTCTTTCTATTTCTTCGACTTTCAAAATAAGGCTTATCTTCAGAATTGTCTCTCTTTTTCATATATGAAAAGTACTTCTATATAAAGGAACTGTACTTTTGGACACCTTTTTCACGTGAACCCTTCAGACCATCGCCACAAAACCCTTTCCCTATCACCAAAACAGACCATTTCCTCTTAAGGTCAGTTGACTTCATATTCAACAAAACTATCCTTCAATGTATTGAACGCGTTGTCAGTGTTTGTCAGTTTATAACAATTTTATTGACATTCAATGACTTGCTATAAATGAAAACATATTTAACATTAGAGCCAATGGTTGTATTGACTCAAGAAATACAAAATCGATATAATTATTGCATTTAATAACAGGTCTTCAATTGTAATGAAGAAAATGATTTGAAAAACATTTCAAACACAGAATATATTGAGAGAAACGTTGAAACCAATGAATAGGAAAAACATTTGAATTCTTTAAATATTTTATAACAAAATAATTCATTCATTGAAACTGAGCTCAAAGTTTCGATTCATGCCATCAGCTGAAGAACTGACACAAAGTCATCAACAAATTGAATCATTGAATGATATTCTGTAAAAATGATTATTAATTATTAAATACTATTTCATTGAAATAAAAACAAAATCTATTTCTCAATAAAAATGATAAAAGGATTTAAAGTTTTATTTAATAAATAAAAATAAGTTCATTAAATGAGAGGACAGTTTGTGAAGGCATTCGTCAATGGATTGGTTGCTATCAATTGAATCAATTGAACGACTCTTTGATATAGATATCAATGAATGAATTCATTTGACAGCTCTTGAAGATTAACTATAGACTAAACAGAGTGAGATCATCAATGAGCAGCACCAAGGTGAGCGACCACTGTGACCAAGGTGAACTAGTGAATCATTCATCACATAATGGCATTCATTTGAATTTCAATACATTTGAAACCATTTATTCATTGCTTCAATAATTGCTATTACTTTCAATTCATGCGAAAGTGAATTGAGTTTATAATTAATGAATGAGTTATTCAAATATAATTTAAGTGATTGCTGTTAGGGAGAGGGAGGGCAGGAAAGGGAGGAAAGGGAGGGAGAGTTGGTTTGAATTTCAAACTGAAAGTTTTCAAAGCCATAGAACAGTGGTATTAGGGGTGTGACGGCGTTGTGTTGTCGTCATGACAACGATATGACATATTTGTGCGGTTTTGATGGTCTGACTCTGACTCTCACTTTGGATGCAATGGTTGTGAGCTTACTGTCGGCGATGTATTAGGTCTTCAAACACACCATCTCTTCGGCCGATCAGACGCTTGTGGCCATCACTGCCGACAATGGCATCTATGTTGACCCCAGCCCTCACAGGTCTGGCCATCTTCTTCGTCGGCGGTTGGCTTTTCGTATGGATTATGCATTTGATGGCTATATTCAATGGGTTTGTCATTCATTCACTCAATCAATACATTATTTAATCATTTATTTAATCTATTTTTTCATTAAATTATTTACAAATGAATTCAATTTAATTATAAATAAATAATTAAATGAATTTATATTTAATTTAAAGTAAACGCAAATTGTATGCCAAATGTGAGCTGAGGTCCGGCACCGAAACCCCTTTGCCGGGGGTCTCAATCATCAAACCATTGGTCGGAATCGATCCCAACCTCTTCAGCAATTTGGAGTCATTCTTCACAATGAATTATTCTCAGGTATTATACGATTATCTCATTTTGAGACACAATTAAAACACGTTTTGGATTCACATGAATAACACATTTCAATGCATTTCACAATTGATTGTTTGATTGCTTTTTTGGCTTTCATTTGGCATTCATTTGTTGACTTTCCTCTAAATTACTGATTATTTTCCTTAAAATATTGAGTCATTTGTTTATGAAAACCCTTTGAAATATAAGACGTTTGCCATAAATGACCACAAATTATAAATATGTTTGAATTTGAATAATAATTATGTTTTCATTCATTGAAGAATTGATTGAAACAAATGAAAAGCATTTAAAGACTCAATGATATGATAGCAATGAATGTGTTTTCAATGATTATTATAATATTAGTATTAAATACGGCTTTAATGACATGTAATTCAATATTTTGTTAACGTATTTACTATTGAAAAATCGATTCTTTAAACAGTATTTCACATTGAAAGCCATAATAGTATTCATTCGTTATATTATTTAACAATTGATTGACTTTTCTATCATTTGTTTATTGTTTGCAAAGAATTGAACCTTAAATCAATTGAATGCCACAAACGATAGTAATATTGATTTTATTTTTATTATTGAAACTTTTCATTCACTTATCGTTTCAAATGATTTGAGTTTTATTACGAAAATTATAGAATTTATATGACTTTGTCGTCTATTTGATCCGTTTGTCCACAAATCAGATTCTCATTATCAATAATCATAATTTACGGTCAATTTTAATCTGAATTAACATTTCATAAAATATTCAATTATTTGTCTTTCACTTGAAAATCATAAATAATTCTCAATGTTTTTATTGTTTTATTCGTTTGTATTTCATATCATTTGACATATAATTGATTAACATATCTTTGAAATAAATATTATTTATTATTAATATATTTCTCAAATTCATTGAAAATATTGTCTTTTATAGCAATTAATTGAAAAACATTTTATTTTGTTTTTCAACAATTTTTATGTTAATTTAAACACAAATTTATAATTAAATGTTTATTATTTCAAAGTTTTTAGTGAAATAGTTATGAAAATAATTTTTTGATTTATAAATGAATTGAAATATAATTGAAATATAATTTGATTTCATTTATAGTTTGAGCTCTTATTCTGTATTCATGACGATAAGGACGCGGCGATTATGTTCGTGGAAAGGCTTATCGAAAAATATCCCGAAGTGGACGCAAAGATGTTCATCGGGGGTGCAAAAGTGGGCGTCAACCCTAAGATAAATAATATGCACCCGGGATATATGGCCGCCAAGTATGACCTCATCCTTATCTCTGACAGTGGTATTAGAAGTAAGTCTTTATATATAATAAAATGTGTTTTAATTTAACTAAAATTGTGTTCAATTGTGTGTGAAGTGAAAGAAGACACTCTCTTAAGTATGGTCTCTTCAATGCCAGAAGACGTTGCTTTAGTCCATCAAATGCCGTTCGTTTGCGACCGCAAAGGCTTTCCGGCAGTTCTTGAAAAAGTATACGATTTTTGAAACACTTCCAAAACATTTGGTTTTCATTGCTATTCCATGTAAAAGGTCTACTTCGGCACAGCTCACGCCCGTATATACCTGTCCGCCGACTTCTTAGGGATCAACTGTCCGACTGGAATGTCAGCTTTGATGCGAAAGAAACCTTTGGACGAAGTCGGAGGTATTGCAGCATTCGGTCAATATTTGGCCGAAGACTTCTTTTTCGCCAAATCATTCACTGATCGGTATTTCGACAAATATTTCAAATGATTTGATCTTTAATACAAATTTTGTCCATCAATAAAGGGGTTGGAAATTGCAGATCAGTTCACAGCCCGCGTGGCAGAACTCATGCACTCCTGACATCGACTCATTCCAGCATAGGATCACAAGGTATTAATATTCATACCTTTCCTTACTTTTCATCGTTCTGTCGATTGTTTTCAAACAAAGCAATCATTCATTCATAAGAAATGAGTAAAAAACTAATGAATGAGAGAATGAATTAATATTTGATTTCATTATTATTAACTCAGATATAATTTATTTGTTTTTTGATTATTTTTATCTTTAAAACAAAAATCCAATTTATTATCTATTTATGAATTCATTTGTTTTTTGATAAGAATTGAAACAAATGTTTACAAAAAGCTATCATTTTGTGTCAATTCATTGACCTTTCATTCAAATGATATGCAATTTATTTACAAAAACATTGAATTTATGAATTAATTGAGTAATTGTTTTTTGACTCAAAGATGGGCTAAACTTCGGATAGCAATGATTCCACACATGATATTATTGGAGCCATTGTCCGAATGTCTACTACTAGGAGTGTTGGCCGCCTGGGCCCTCAGCTTCCTCTGCCTGTGGGACCCCTTCGCCGTCTACTTATTCCATCTCCTCCTTTGGTTTCTTCTCGATTACGTTCTCTTATGTATAGTTCAGGTATTGTATTGTTTGACACAAATGTGTATTTAATATATTTGTGTCAATGAAAGCATTGATCGATTTCTGTCATGTCTTCCAATCAATAGAACGGTTCGATACCATTCAGTAAGACTGACTTTGTAGTGGCCTGGATGTTAAGGGAGTGCTGCGCTCTTATACTTTTTATTAGAGCCCTTTGGGAGCCCGACATAAAGTGGAGAACCGGAACATTTAAGTTAATGTGGGGCGGAGTCGCCCAAGAAATCAAATCCAAATCATAGCATCTCTTCATTTGTTTCCTCCAATTAGTGGTCAATATTTGATCGAAAAAAAGTGAACTCTTTTTGAATATTTACAACAAAAGTGCCTCAAATGTCGACATTTGTATATATTATACATATATATAAATCATTGTCTATTCGACTAATTATTTAATTTTATACAAAACTCATCCATCGGTTCCACGTCTTACTACTCATTGGAAATGCATTTCTTAATCATTTCTTAAGTGACTCTCATTTGCAAATACTTTGAATGTGTTTCGAAAAGGCATTCAATTTGATTGAAGAGATAAACAGTTTTTTGTGAACTCCAAAAACCAACTCTTAATCAAAACCATAGATGAAATCAATCAAATCTAATGATCCGTTTGTCTGTCCTTCGGAACCAGACATCGAATGATTTCCTGAATTGTCTACCATTTGGTTGTGTTAAGACATTGAGACCTCAAAGACAAATCGATTCGGACTATGAATTGATTTTTGTTCGACTTTTTGTTTGAAGCGCTTTTTCTCACAAATATTGCATTTATTTTCAAATATAATTTATTTATAATTTATTTTATAAATTGATAACACATTTACATAACGCCTGAAGTGCTTAATCACAAAAGAATTAACGAATGATTCAATTATTAATTGTGTTTTGAAATGAATCTCAATTTTGCGAATAATCTCAATGTTATGTTTGTCTCAAGAACTCAATTGTCGATCAAATGTTTAAAGTTTTTAAACTAATTATAGAAATACTCAAAATTTGACTTTTCTTTAGTTATTATGAATTCCTCAGATATTATACAAACGATTGCTTTGAAAATTGACTTAAACTCAAATATATTCCTATTTTTCATTAAATAATGACAAAAGTGTTCAGTAATTACACAATAATGTATCAAATATTCTCTGTCGAGAAAAAAGAGATTTTAATCAATTTTTAGAATTATAATTACGTTAACAAACATTCAAATAATTATTTATTTTTTATTTTTTTAATAAATATTTGTCGAAAGAGAATAAAAATGAGAACAAATGAATGGAAAAAAAGTTTTGAAATACTTTTAATAAGAATAATGAAATACAAAAGCACTCAATGAATATTATTATCGACCGATGCGTTTGTGTTGCCATAAGTAGACTTTCCCCTAATATAAGTAAAACATTTCATTTGATTTCTTATATAATATATATATATTTTGCTCTAAATTGTAATCTATTGTAAAAACTACTAAAAACTACTGAATCACTAGTCATTGAATCGAGTTTTCAATCAATTTTTCATTAATTTTATTCTCAATAATCATATTAATAGCAAAACTCCTCAATCGATGTCTCCAATGAAAACAGATCTTATTTTTACTCTTAATTTTAGACTTAATTATATTTTTGTAAATTTAATTTTTTAGCGAATTTTGACTTTTAAACGAATAATGTTTTGCAACGTTTGCCACAATTGTATGCAATTATGAATTGAAAACATTTTTTAGATTTTTCTTTAAAATCTTTTCCTTAAAATTAATCATTTTTTGTAAATATTATTCCAATAAAGAATTAAAAGAATATTTTTGTCATTTTATTGACTGTCAAATCAATTACTGATGTGTTTGGCGTAATCTAAAGGCAAGTGAAGGCCAGCCAAAGGCCCGATACTACTCAACCATGTGATCAAATAGTTCTCTTTATTCACTTCTTGTGTGCAATAAATCTTCTTCAGTAGTGTTGAGGTATGGCAGGGATGTATGGCATAGAAGGGACGGCCGAGTAATGGGTGTTCCTATTAGTTATAATTGAGTTAAAAATCAATTCAATTATTCTTTTTTGAATACCATTTGTGTTAAGACTGAACCGAATCGTCCAAAAAGTATTGATTCTTCAGTTTGTTTGTCATTTGATTCAATCTGTGAATTCAATTCTTCTGAAGTGAATGTCTTTGAAAAGCATTTCCAAATCTCTTCTAAACGGACGAGAGATCCGTCTTCGGGAACGGGATATAGTTTTAGGAATAAATGATTAATAATTAAAAATATAATAAAATGTAAAATATTTTGATATTTATGTTAACAACAAATTTTAAAATCATTTTCCTTTCAAATAATGTTATAAAACATTAAAAGGGGTTAAACTATAGTAATGTTTATCCCCTTATTCTAAATAAAAGAATATATTATATAAGACTAGAAAAAACTAAAGCTATGAGAAGCCACATCACTAGACTATACCCGGCACATTTGCAATCTATGATGAGAAAGCACCCCCTGCACCCTTCAATTGAAATAAGAAACATTTTTCTTTCTAAACAATAATTAATTGACTAAAAATGATGTCATTTTTGAAGAGAAATTTGAATAAAATATTCAAAAATATTGAATAAAATGTAAAATCATTTCATAAATCATTTCACACCTGATTTGCTGGCATTGAAGTAAAGGACGGGAACTGAGAAACTGATGCTATAGACGACATGGTATTCAAACTTAACCAATGCTTCAGACGTTACATCACTGGCCTCTTGAGTGTCATCACTTTGAATGCCTTCACAACCACTCATATCACAAACCGATGAATATTCTTCTTGTGCTCTATTATAAGGAAATGGATTGAACTGCGTTTTGACCAAATATATGCCTCCCATTTGGTCCTAAATGAAGAACAAATGAAACGATTGAAAAGAATATAAACTTTTGTTGAAATCAAATTAATATATATTTTGAACAAATTTCACTCAATTTTAGTTACGGTTAAAAATACATTAAATTATAGAATTATTTATTGATTTTTAGATACCTTTCCTTTTGATTAACAGACAATTCAGATATCAATAATCGATCAAAAGTTAGAATTAAATGAAATTTTAGACATTATTTGAGAAAATGTTAAAAATATTAGTTTTTATTGAAAAGAGAAATCGATATAAATTAACATCAATTCAATGAATGACTGAATCATGAAAATGGCATTCATTTGAAAACTAAGACTTTGTTCCCAAACACCAAGTGTTGAACGATTGGAAATTTGGGTAAATATTCATTTGAGTACATATTAAGTAATCCTCTGTTTATTTTAGACCAATCGTCGACACCAGAGGTGTTCCACAACTGGTTCGAGTGCTCAGCAAAGGGTCCTTTTTTGACCTCATGTATGAAATTGATGGCCGAGAAGAACATATAGTCGTCTTTGTATTTGGCCGCCACTTCCGGGTCGGGGAACGATTGCGGCTCAATGTCTGGATGTCCGACCAATTGGGCCGAACCGAAATAGAATGGCAGGAACTGGAAGTCGTCCAACGAGAAGACACCGTGACTTCCGGCCGGTTCTAAACGATAGCGAAGTTGTATTTTGCGAACGAGTGGTAGATATATGACAGAGAAGATCGTCAACAACTCATGGCTCAGATTTCGGACCACTTCTTTGATTAGCACTTCTTCGGAGATATTAATTAATTTGAGTTTATATAAACCCATCAGAAATACAACGAAACACATCTCATGTCCGGTTCCGTAGTCTATGCGCTGTTCGTTGCCGAAGGAGTCCAACAGATATGGCATCAGTTCTATGGCATCCGAAGAGTCAAACCATTGGTTGAGATGTGATTCGACTTCGGTTTGCATTTGTCGGAACCAAACCCTAAACGCCTTATTCCCGAACCTCTGGTTCTTGTCGTCGTCGAAGGGCTTCACCTCATCGACCAGTGCTGACAGTCTGTCCAACAGCTGCACCACTGATACCAAGACATCATTCTTGATGTAATGTCTTCGGTTGAGACCTCTTTCGTGGACTCCTTTCGCGAATTCATTCAATTGTTTGATGAAATTCATGTAATCTTTATATCCGTCACATTTTAGCCACAATTCAATATCGCTTTGACTTAAGATTCTTCGCTTCGGCAACGCTTTGGACTCACTCGAAGACATCATTCAATCGGATCCCAAATTACAATCAAAACAAACAATATTTTCAAAGATTTTTGATTTGTTTTCAAAATATTTATCAAATGTTTGTTAAATAAAATGTTTGACAACTAATGGCACTCAAAGACAACAGATGGCACTCCTCTGGCCTGTCGTATACGGACTGGCCTTCGGGTCCGAACACTGAATCAGATATCTGAGACCAAAATTAGACGAAAAACTCATTCAATGTTTTATAAAATATTTTCCAATTATTTAATTCACGACAAAAAGTGTTAACAAATGTTGGATAAAATGAGTAAAAATTGTTTGAATCGAAATATATTTGAAAATCACTTTTCGTTTAAAAATAGTTTGTTTTTATTGAAGGAATGAATAAAAAATTAAATATAATTTTTGAGGAAAAAACATTTGAAAAAATATTTTTCATTTTCTCAAATTAAATGTTTTTTAATGAGTTTTTGACTTAAAAATTATATATTTTTAAACAAAATTATCCTTAAAGTCAAACATGCATTCATTTTTTGTTTCATTGATTTGTTAAACATTTTAAAAATAGTTATAATTTGTCGAAAAATGTCTCAAACATTAAGTATTGATAATTAAAATACATTAAGAAATCGATGCAAAAAAGGATATAATTCATGAATTGTTGCCAAAATTGTGGCACAAAATGAAGCAAAAAAAGGAAAGAAAAGACAAAAAAATAAAAACTTTTAAACTCATGGCTTATATACGAAACAATAATTACCATCGTTTGTAATGGCCATAAGAATCGTATTGTTTGATATGATTAGCAATAAATTGTTATTCATTGCCAAATCATAGCATCGATTGATTGCCAACAATTGACAACAAAACGAAAATATTATAAATTAAAGACATTTTTATTGAAATCATATTTGTCTTAATGTTAAGAATTCATTGAATTTTGCAAACAATTTTTGATTCAAAAGCTATTTAAGTGTTTTTCAAAAGTGGAATACTTTTTATTTTACGATATCAGGGACAACCAAACTCTCCCTTTAAGGGGAATAAATAAATGATCATGGTTAATTTTGTGATATATTTAACATGCATTTAATGCAAAATCTCCATTGAAATTGCAATAACTAAATAACCAAGATAAAACATAAGCATATTATACACGACAAAGTTTGGTTGATTGAGTGAATACCCCTTAAAATATCCATAAACTGTAGTGAATACGACTTGAGTGCAAACTCTTGTAATCAGATTTAAAATATTAAACAAAAACTAAATAAATGTTCAATTAATTGATAAACTCTTTGAAATGTTTCCAAAAATATGTCTTCATTTGAATCTTAAATCTCATTAAAACCAAATCTCTATAATTAAGTAATTATTATAAATAAAATATTATTAGAAATATTATTATTGATTAATTCAATTCTTATTACATTTGAAGATATTTTTAAATTAAATGTAAGGAAATTGAGTCCAAAATAAACAAAAATAAAAATTATTTTAAATTAAAGTAAAACACATTTAATAATAATTTCTAAAATTTTGTCACAAAATATTAGAAATAATTTTATCGAAAACTTGTATAATATCTAAAATTATATTCAAGAAATCATTTCTTTAAAACCAATACAATAATAGAAAATAATTTATTAAAGGATTGAATGAAAGCATTAATTATTCATTAGAAGTGATTACAACTAAAACTCAAAAAATGTATTTCAAAAGTTTATTAATATTTTGCAATCTTTTATAATTTAAAACATTGTTAATAAATAAAACAATAATTCTTTTCGATATTAATTACATTGAGAATAATATTTTCATTTATATTGATTTGAAAAATAAGATAAAAATATATCAAATGAAATGTTTTTATATTTGTTTGAATATATTTACGATTAAATAGTGATTTGAATAGCATTTTAATGTAATAGAGCTCAGGGCTAAGAGGAAAGGTGTCATTTGTCACTTGTATTATCACTTTATTCTAATTCATGAGAGATTTGTATTCAAACAATGCATTTGTCAAAAGTTGACTTCCATTGTCAATGACTTCGTTACGGATCAATCAATTCGTATGAATTGCTTATGATTTGATATGACTCTAAACCTAACATTTGTGTCAAAACCTCAATACTCTCTTCTCGTCTCTCGACTCCACTCCACTTCAACAACACTTTTATTATAAATATTCTTAAATTCCAAGAATTAACACAAAAGGGGGAAATGTAAGTCTATTTTAATAAAAAGTATGAGAAAATTAACAATTGATTCAAAATATTGTTTAATTGAAACCAAAAATGATTTTGACTCAAAGTCTCTATCGATCTCTGGCTATATCTGTCGTTTTAAAACAAATTCATTCAAACAAACATTTGTGTAATTATTGTTTTTTTTTTCATTTATTTTTCTGATTAAACAAATGAAAGCATTAAATAATTTTTTATTCAGCAATAATTTGAAGTTTAATTGAAAAATGACAAAAAAAGTAAAGAAAAATTATTAAATGATAAAACTGTTTATAGAATCGAGACAATAATCCGTGTCTTATAAGAAGAAATGACTGTATTTAAGAATTTATATAAGAATAAGTTTTATATACTTAAAGCTTTCCAAACATAAATTGTGGCAAAAGTTATGATATATTTATTCATCAAATGATTGAATTTTTAGTCGAAAGTGTTTAATAAAACACATGAAGCAAACAATTTTGTGATTGAGTTACAGATGTTTTCATATTTGTTGCTATAATAATGGGTTGCAAACAGTTATCAATACAATTGAGTCAATCATTTTGTGTCACATTCTGTTGACCCATAAGTTAATCTTAAGCCATAATAATGATTAATCACAAGAATATATACATTAGAAAATGCATTCAAAGATAGCGTTAACCAATAAATAGATGACGTTTTCCTATAAAACTTATTTACATTTCGATAATGTTATCAAATAATCGATTATTACTTAAGGATTTTGATAACAATTGTATATTTCAATGAATTTTTTGTTCACTCAATTAATTTGAATCAAAATATATGAAATAAATTATTTTTGCAAATCGTTTTTATGTCTCTATTCACTAATATTTTAAGCAAATCAGGGGCTGAACTATTTTTAATATAATGTTAATATAGTACCCCTTATATTGCTTTCACCCCTTATCAAATCATTTCGATTCAAATGTATTGTGTATTCAATTAATACAATCGTTTTGTTTTACAATAAAAATCATTCAGAATTTTATAGAATATTCTGTTATTTAGTATTTTTATATAAAATTAAATATTTTATTTAAAAAGAATTTTAAAAAACTTTCTCATAATTTGTTTAATACAAAAATTGTAAAAATTTAATATTTATGTTTAGACATAAAAATCAATAAATAAGTAATTATTAATAAATTGCAAAAAATATTTATATTTAAAATATAAAAAATGGTTAAAACAAATCAATTCATTGGTTTAGATATGGTTTTGTTTTTACTCTCATATAAAACAATATAAAATAAAATCAATTAAAATATTGAATACAATTAGCCTTTTGATGGTATCAACTCATATTGAAATGCCAAAACACCTACCGGTGCCCAACAAAAATTCTAACTTGTTTTCAAATGTTTAATGAAAAACACCCAAAACTTTTTCAGTGAATTTGTCAAAAATGTCTTTAAATGAGAAATTGTCGCAAAAAACAAATGAAAAGTGAATATCATTGCATAAAAATATATTTTTTTTGCGATAAATTAGTGGAAAATAGCCTCCACTCCAACCCAACACTCCTTCAGGCGTTGTATTAGCACTCATACGAACGCATCGTTCATTGCATTCATTTGTTTCTGATATAAGGCTTAGTTTTAGTGAAAAACTCAATAATTGATAAGAAATTTTGAAAATGAAATGATTTAAATGAAAACACAATCGTTTTAGTCGTGAATGCAATCAAAACAATATATAAAGTGTTTGTTTGTAAGCAAAGTATTGTCTCAACCAATGATTATATGATTTAGTGATGGAATGATCGAAATATTCACAAATGTTGTGCTGGAAAGTCATGTCCAGGGATGTCAGGGCTGGCAGGTAGGGTAGGGTAGGGTCAAGGCTAGCTTGGCATAGGTTAGGTTGTTTCGAGTCGTTGTGGAAAAATTGTTATGTTTTGTCCCTAACAGTGGGTTGGGTTTGGAGCCAAAGCAGAGATACGTTGAGAATTGTCTTATAAATTATGTTTTCGTATATGTGTTCGTAGAGAGAGCACAGAGAGGGGAGACTCGCGCAGGCATTTTGGACAGACATGCCAGGGATGTGCAGTCTTTCACCTTCAGGGGCTCTTAATGGTATATATTTGGTGAATGAGTGAAAACTTTGATAATAATTATTTAAACCCCTTTTAACACTAAAACCCTTACTTTTCTGACAATTTTGATATCAAACAAAAAAATTTCAAAAAATATTTACTATAAAAATATCGAATATTTTGTCAAAATTTGATTAATTTTAAGTTTATTTAAAATGAATTTCAATTCAATTTTAAACAAAACTTTTTTACAAAACTTTCTCAAAAATCAAATTCAAATTCACGTCTAATCCATGGCTTAAGAACGCCTTCCTTTTAGAACCATAGTTTGGATAACGCCTCCCCCTTTGAGCACCTCTGAAGGCAGTACTCCCTCGCCAATGGCAAGTCTCATTGCAAGAGCACTGACAGTGAGGACAAGCAGTCGATTACTCTATGCTATAGTCTATGGCAATGGTATACAAACTGCAAACGTATTGAAGTGGAGGAACCGAAAGGAAGGTCTGGTCTCGAGTGAAGATATACTCAAAAAAATAAAACAATTCTTTCCTTAAATTATTGTCGATATCATTAAAATGGACGTAATATCCCATACCATACCTACCCGTCCACTCTTTATCCCTGACCACTATTAACACTATCAATGACTGTAAAGTAATGGTAAAAATACCCCCTGTTTGAGAGCACTGGTAATGTCAGGTATGGGAGGGGAGGGCATAGGCAGTGAGTTTGCGGGGTTGAGCGTTAGTTTGGATAGCCCTGTGCACAACTGCCATCCCCTGTGCTTTGCCCTGTGCCGGTGCCAGTGCTGTCAACCCTGTGAGGAATGGTATGGTCCAAACCTATTGCAAAACCAGTCTCTGGTCTCGAATGGAGAGAAATATCAAATAAAACTCTGGCATAAAGTCTACCAAAGATTCAGTACTTCTGGCAGTGAAGCACAGAAAGGAGGGAACAGTTGTTTGCAGTCATTCCCAACACTAATGCAAACCAAAGTCACAAATGATTTTTGAATATTTTGTTCAAAATATAATTAAATAAAAAATTGTTTGTTATTTACATTGATATCAAAACAAGACATTAGTCTTAAGAAGAGATTCATTGATTCAAAACAATCTTTGGATTACTTACAGAAAAGTGTCGTCGAATCCAATTGTCGCCAACTCTTCGGCAAATATCCATCAGTTTGTCAGCAGATAAGAGGAATTGATCCCAATCTAGACATCCATCGAAGGATTGGATCGCAGTTGCCATCAATTGGTCTTCAGATCAGTATTTATTATACGAAAAACTCTTCAATTATTAATCAATATTTGGTCATCAATTGTCTGAGAACAAGACCACAGTTGAGCCGAAGAAGTGGATGAGATATAAGACAATATCTGAAAGAAACGATCCATTAGTTTATGTTTGATTTAAAAGTCATTAAATTATTAATAAATTTAATAAAAGTTTTATTATTTTGTGAAAACGTTTTCATTGATAACTGAATGACAGAATCAATTGAATGGCATTCATATGAAGATTGCATTTAATGGTCATTTGAATCCATGGACAAAAGCCAACACAAGAAGACAATAGATTTGTTAATCCAGTGTCTCATCGGATGTGACATAAACTTGATATCCATTGACTGATAAGTGACTTAAGACATATCGATTGACCATAACTTTTGGTCACCGTTTCATCACATAATTAGTGCCGACTTCTTATGGATATAAAAACAGTTACAAAACATAACTTCTTTTGGATTTATATGAAATGAATGAAAACAATTGATTGTCAAAAGAGGTCAGAAATTACGTTATTAACCATTTGTTTGCCAAAAGATATGAAAACAAATTCATTTAATTATTGTTTTATTTCATTAGTAATAACAGTAATAAACATATAATTTATGATATTTTGTGTCAATTAATTCACATATAATTCAATATCAATGAGTCTGTCAATGAGTGTTCAATTGCTTTCAATTTAAGCTATGATCGCATCCAAGGGTTCAATGATTTGTTTGATTACAGACTTTCAGACCTAATATCATATCTTTATGTCTCACAAAATCAAATCAAAAGACAAAATATATTTATATTTTGTTAAGAAATTGTTATTTTGTATTCAATTCTCTCAAATCTTCTAAACATTTCATTGAAATTAAGACAAAAAACTAAGATATTTTCAAATAACAAAAACCCTTTAAATCTAAACATATTTCCGGAGTTTTGGCCAAAAATGAATCAAATATTTATTATTTGCAAAAATCCGAAACAAATAAAACAATTTTTAATTTTTGTAAACTTTTCAAAAAGCAATGCTTTTCGGATGAGTTGATAACCGGTTGTAAACCGGCTTTTCGGCTAAATTTGGTCCAAATGAAACTTATCGACAATTCATTGATTCAATGAATTCTTATTTATCTCTAAAATCATTACTTATTTTATATATTAATAGACATATATTTTTAGTTAAAACTTATATAAATAAATTAATTAAATATTTAATTCAATGAAAACATTTCTCTTCGAATACAACAATTTTTTGATCAAAATATTGATTTTAACCAAAATTTTAAAATTCAGAAAATTTTGTTATTTTGAAAAACATTTGGATTCAAAACTTTAGACTAAAAATATTGTTTAAAATAATTAAAAGCGAATAGAAATTGAAAGCATTTTATATCTCATAGACTCTACTGATAAATGAGTTTATTTTTGTAATCGAAATATTAATAAAAACCAAACATATTCACGAAAATAGCAATTCTTATACAAAATACTGGTATTTTCAGAACCGGTTAATAATTTTGTGGCTCGACTTCGACTCATAATATATTTTAGTAGTTTTGCTAAACATTGACTTAAAATACACGCAAATAATAATAATAATATAATTTGTTTATAATAGAAAACTAGATTTAATTGTATTGACTGTACGTTTGCAAAGAAATTGTCGTCAATTTTAATGCAATTAAAATAACATTTCTTATAAATATATTTATAAAACCAAACATAAAGACCAAAAATAAGAGAAACTTTTCGGTTATTATATTTTTATGAGTTTTTGATTTTGACAAAAAAGACATACAATTGAGGAGACAATTGTGGAGAAAGAATAAGATTTGATGAATAATATAATTGTCTTTTTTAACAAAAATCATAACATTTATGAATAACTGCTATTGAGCTCAAAGTCATCAATAGTTGACTTATTCTGTTGTTTGAATACTCCGGGAATTGCAGACAATTAGCAACAATTGAAAAGTTTTTGGCATTTATTTGAAAAGATTTGACAATTTTCTCCTTATATAAGATGGGAAGTGTTTCCTATTTGCATAGCCTGGTCACCCCATTTCATATTTACAAACCATAACAATAAATATTATAAAATATTATTCATTCTATGATTCGGTTCAATAAATCTTAATTTTTGAATACAAGTCATTCGTTAGTGATTTTTGTCTAATATTTACATTTAATTGTATTTACTCTCAAAATCTAATCGTCATTATCTGTCGTATAGTAATTATTCGCATATGAAAAGCAATATCAAAATATTTGGTCATAAAATATGTTGAATTGTATACATATATTGAGCGAAAGAATTGTTAGAAATGATAATTCATTCATTCAATTGGCATTCATTGTGTGCACAAAACATTGGCATTCATTCATTACATTCATTGACATTCATTCATATCATATTAGACTTCCGTAAAGTGTTGTTCAGTAGTCGTAGACTTAAATTTCTGAACGCATTTTTCACACAAAAAGTTTTATTTAAAAAGTGTTTACATTTTTTAGTGACAAAGCGTAACATTTGTGAGAAAATGTTAATTTATATCGACTTCAATTACAGAAACATTTTTCAACATTTAGTGCTTTAAAAAATCCAATCATTCATTGAAAACACTTCTCAACACTTCTTCCAAATGCATATCAAATATATATGTATTTTATTATTATTTATTCAAACACCAAAACCACAAAATAGTCATTCAAACCATACAAATACAGAAAGACATATAAGAAACTCAATGTCAACTCAAATGTACTATTTTTTGTGTTCACTGAATCAATAATTTTTACGTCATTTACAAAAAATGATATAAAAAAAGTTAAATTAATATTTAAAAAATCATAAATTAAAAAACATTTCTTTAATCCAATGCTAGAATAATTTTGATAAAAGGATTAGATATTAATGTTTCAAATATTTCACTAAAAATTAGAGTTATTCGTGTTTTGTTTTGACAAGAATTCTATGAATTCTTTAAATAACTAATTATTAAGAAAACAAATCCAAAGATATTTTGTTTGAATAATAATTCAAATGAACATTCATTCCGAAAAATAGAGCATTTATTTTATTTCAAGTCTAATCTGACATTAAATTAACAATTAATCGATTTATCAATTCTTTATTGAGTTTTAAAAATGGTATAAAAAATTTGAGTTTAAATTCATTTATTGTGTGAATCAATTAATAGCAAAAATATGTAGAAATATATTTCTTTATAACTCAATTAGATCTAAATTTAAGCAAATATTCATTGGTTTAAATCATGTGAGCATTAAATCAATATTTTATGCATAGATTTCATAATAAATAAGTTTATTATTCATTATAATAACGACAATAATGACTGTAATCGAAATTCTCGACCAAAAGATCATTTCCTTATTCTATACTCAAATAAATCATTACTTATTTTATTTAATTTGAATTTTCTTCCAAAAAATTTCTGTTAAATTATTGGAAAAATCAATAAAAATAATGAATTTTATAATAAAAATGCACTAAATGTCAAAGTTTGTGATTTTTGATAAGAGTTATGATTGAAATGTTTTACTATTTGTTTAGTTAATTATAATTATGTTATTCTCTTAATTATGACTACAATTAGAGATGTTTTCACTAATAATAACTAATTATCATTCAATTTGCAAAACCAAAGAGTATTCAAAACATTAATTCATTATTTGACATCAAATTCATTTAAGTTGACTTTCTCTCAACAAAAATCATTTAATTATAAAATTCTGTAAAAGTATTGATAAAAAAATTTCATTAAAAACTTTTATGAGTTTATAAATAGTAATCAAATGTTATTGAAAACAAATTTTCTCATTCAATACATTCATATAATTTTCATTTGAATTTGTCGTCAATTTATGAAAATTATGTAAAGTTTTTTTTGTATACTTTTTTATTCATTAATAGATTTTTTAGAGGTTTTAATGTAATATAAATCTTAAATTAATTGCATTTTTGAGTTAAACACAAATTAGTGTTGAGTTTAACATAATTTAGGACTCAATTAATCTAAAGTCAAACACAATTTTGTTGATCATATGTCAAGTGAAGAGTTGTGTCGACACAAAAATGTCAAACTATTATCCGTTCAAATGCCAAATGTTAGCAACGAATGTGAAAATCACTGTTCGTTGCAATGAATAGAAAATTACAATTAATTGCTATTTAATAATAACCGAAAAGTTTGTCAAAAGTATTGAAAGATTGCATAAATTGCATAAAAGGCGCGTTTTGTCAGTCATTAGACTTGCGATGAATTGAGAAAAAAGTGAAAGTATTGGACAGAAGTCAATGTTAGGGAACGTTAGGTCTAGTGGTGGCACAACAGCGAGCACTCGGCCAACACAATCTGCCTGTGCTTGGCCTGTGCTCTGCCTGTGCCCAACCATCGGTGAAGTGAGCCAAATGACATGGAACCTATTGGCGCACATCTAGCATATAGTGATCTGTTGTCATAGCAATAATGCCATACATTCACTGATATTTGTATACCTCTAATCGACAGGTGCTCTACGATAGGGACAACACTATGTACGCTAAAGGCAAAGGATCGACAGTCCCTTCCGATGCTCAGGCAAGAGAAAAGTGAGTATTGCCTAACCCGTGACCCATCACATGTGCTAACCCTTTGACCCACCCTTTCACAGGTTAGCGCTATATGTCTACGAATACTTACTACATGTCGGCGCCCAAAAAGCCGCCCAAACCTTCCTATCGGAGGTAATGACGTTTTGTCACCTTTTCTGACACTATATTTTTGAGCCAAATATCACTCACTCTCTAAACAACACAACACTCGACGCAGACATCACTCGAGTCTCTGTTGTGCTGATCGACAACAAACTCCTGGTCTCACAGTTGAGACGTTCACAAACAGCGTAACGCTCGATAACACATACAAAGCCCCTCCCTTTCCACTTGTGAGCCCCTTTGGTGTTAGAGTGTTGGCCACCAATGCCTTACATTAGGTGCTAATGACAGCCCAGAGCACACGACCACCTCTTGGGTGCTCACAATCAATGCACAAAACACTGATCTCAGGATTAGTGCAATTTTGACACATTTGCACTCAATAGGACAGTCCTATTAGGACTTGTCTTAAGAATAGAGTTGTCCTCAAATATCGTTATTATATACTATTTGACCAATAGTTGACAACTGTTTTAAAGTCAGAGATAAGTCATTGAAGAATGAATTTAAGGATTGAATGCATTCTTCAGATATTGATTATTAGCTCAAAATTGTCTTCAATTCAATACAAGTCAAACAAATGA
Source organism: Quadroppia sp. Gr-Ori-00064 (assembly GCA_034700825.1). Lineage (NCBI taxonomy): Eukaryota > Metazoa > Arthropoda > Arachnida > Sarcoptiformes > Quadroppiidae > Quadroppia > Quadroppia sp. Gr-Ori-00064. Next base: position 8,606 of record JAQIXR010000159.1, on the reverse strand, counting down.
ATAGATATTCAGAAACAAGACAACAATTGAAAAACAATGAGTCGTTTAGTGTTAACCATGGCTTTGATTGTCGTTTTGGACCCAAAGGGTTGACGAAAAATGTTTCAAATAAGAGATATTCTGCTAATTAGTGTTGAGTTGAGTCGAGAACTGTTCGGAATATTTGAACCCATTTTGAAGGATAAGTTGTGATTGCCATCAATGCTATCAGTGCTATCAATGCCCCTGAAAATAGTCAAGTGAAGGCCATTACTTTGAACCCCGGAATCAATACTTTGTGTCCAAAACTGATTACAATTACAGTAATGAATATATTCTTGTAATTTGAATATCGAAGTCATTAGGAATTTATGATAATTTTGATTATGAAATGTCATTCAAATATATTTTTAGATATTTTTATTCATTTATAATTTAAAACATTTTTAATTTACATCAAAATGTGTTTCAAGAATTCAATTGATGTCTCACTTGTTTCAATGGTTAGCAATATTAGGGGTATTTGTCTATAGCTCTAATCGTTTGACATTTCATTAAATCTAAAATTTAAGGAAAATTTCATTTTTAATACAATTGAGAAAAACAATAGAATTTTACTCAAAAAATAGTCATTTATATAACTATTGACTAAAATTTTATTGATTGAAATTCTGATGATTTATACCTTTTATCCAATGGTTTGTTTGTAATGCCATTCATTGTGAATCAACAGTTGTCTTATGTCTCTCCTAAGGGGGTCTCCACAGGAATGCCATTAATATGATTATAATATCTCATAATAACCACAATATTAACACTCGACTAAATTTCTCTCAAAATGAATAGGTTTTCATTGGTTTTAATACTGTTTTCATTATTACAGATAAGATGGGAAAAGAACATAACACTGGGAGAACCGCCCGGTTTCCTGCACTCGTGGTGGTGGTCAGTATTGATGACATTTTGCCTTAAAATCAAATCAAATCAAACTTTTTAACTAAAATAATCAACTTTTAATTCACAGTGTCTTTTGGGACCTGTACTGTGCGGCCCCCGAGCGCAGGGAGACGTGTGAACACTCGAGTGAAGCGAAAGCATTTCATGATTACGTAAGTCTTAAATAAAGTTCTACTTTTCATAACTTTTCATAACTTTTTTTTGTCAAAAATCTTCATTCAAATGAAAATAATTTCTAACACTAAATGAAACCATTTTTACGAACATTTCTAATCAAACGATTCATAAGTTATTTAATAATTATTAAAATCATTTAAATTTCAAACTCTTTCCAAATACTAAGAAATCAATCCAAACATTGATATAAATTATACACATTTTGTGTTAATATATCTAATGATTTAAAAGCCAATGTTTTGTATTTATTTCAAAAATGTCTTAAAATTGATATCTTATTAAAGCGAAAAATTGTTTTTCATTCATGTATTGAAAGAACTTTAAAATCTATTGATTTTTATTGTATGAAAAGTGACATAAGTTTGTATGAAAAGCACAAATCCTTTTGAATCACTCCTTAAATCCCATTAAAATCTGATAACAAGTTCTCCACAAAACATAACAATTAGAATATCGAGAATCTGAAGAATGTCTGCAATGAATGGCTTAACATTGAATTTCGATACTCTTTGCCCTGTCTTTCAGGAGATCCCCTCACTCTTGACTACCAGTTTTGTATATGTATAACAAGCATATGAGTGAACAAACCCGAACAGGAAGGAGTGTGCGTGTGTGCCAGTCCTCTGCCAGTGCTCCTCACAAGTCAGTCTATGGCATCTCATATGATGTGATCCAACAAATCCAATGTTTATGAGACTTATAAAGTGCTCAATCAGTCAATACAACAACAAAACTGAACCTCAACTTTCAAATAAGTTGGGGAGGAATGGGTTTGAAGGAGAGTGAGAGCAAAACATTGACACTTGAGTTAAAGTGGTCTCAGATATATATGACACCAATAGTTGTTTAAATGAATATTTTGTTCAACTCTTTCGATAACTCAATGGTCTTTCAAACCATTGATTCGAAGATAAATATTATTAAGAAATCAATACTTTTTAACAAAACATAATATCTTTTGTTTTTCTGAGATATTTGATACAAAAAACTATATATTTTTTCCATTAAATATTATTATCAGAAAATTTCAATTTAATTAGCGAACAAGTATTGAAATTATGAGACTTTTTTCAAATCGAAGCAATTTTTGGAAATTTTTTTTAATACTATTATTAAACTTAAAAACTTATAAACAAATCGAAGGTTAAAAAGTTTATCTCAAAAATTGTCAACAGTTTTGTCTTCCGATCGATATTTTCGTTGCAAATGTTTAGACGAAACTAAAACATTTTTGGAGTCATTTCTGTTTATTTAAGTTTATTAAAAATTTTATATTTTATTGTATTTAAGATATTTTTATACAATATTTACTTAAAAATATTTTTGAAGATTTAATTTTAAGCCAAACCTCATATGAATGGACAAAAAGCTTTAGAGTGAATTGAATGCTATGTATTGAGTGTTGAATTCCATACTTGTCTCAAACGGATCACTGATTATTGTTTTGCTTAATTTAGTGCTTCTGTGAACCACTTCCACCACTCTTGGAGTTCACAACTCTTATGGTTCTTATGGTTCTTATGGTTCAATAGTCACTAACCTTTGTTGAGAACATAATTGTTATACATATAGAAGAGTATTATCTTTAGTTTTGAGGATATAATCATTGGCTTTCAGTTACGTTATATTTGATAATTGATTCAAATATTAGACATAATTTGAGATCAATTGAGAGATTTTCGCTAATGTTTGACATTTTTGAAATGTCAAAATAATTGATTTGTTAACTATTTGTGTATTCATTAATCTTTGCCAACAATTGATAAAACAATTCATCAAAGTTTAAACGACAGAAAAAGACGACACAAGAATTGGATCCAATCATGAATTCTTGTCTATCTGTCTGTCGTTTACTTTAAACATAGTTTGAGGAAAAATTATTTTTTATTCAAGAAATTTCAATCTTTTGTTTATTTTATTTCATTCTTTGAAAATCTATTTTTAATTTTCTTATTTTACTTACATTTTGTTCAATTGAAACAAATTTTAGCATTAATTTGAAAAGCATTCCTCCATTGAAACCAAAAGTTTCCTCAAAGAACTAATTGATGAAAACCTTATAAATCAATATTATCCTGGTGCAATACCTGGTGCAATACCTGGTGCAATACAGACATGCAGATAGTGTACAACTAAAAAACAATTGCTTTTGAATCGTATTTTAAATATTTGTAAAACATATTTGAGTTTAAAAATTAAATCATTTATTGAATTGAATTATAATTAATATTAAATATGATTTTCAAACTTCTATTATTTTTGTGTATAATCACATGAATGCCTTTATTTGAAATTCATTCAATTATTTAATAGTTTATTAAATATTTTCAAACACAAGACATTCATATACACTCGAATACCTCTATAATCAACTTTCCCTTATAATCAACAAAACCCTTACAGTACAGAATCACTTCCATAGGCCGTAATGTAAAGAACAGTCTCTTATAATCAACTTCTTTATAATAAATACTTTTTTATATCCAACACTATGTTTAGTCTTTTCTAATAGGAAACTATACTAAAAATATTCCGTTATAATCAACAAAATATTTTCGCAAAACAAATTGCAAAAAATAATGTCTAAAAAGTGTTGTTTTGTTAAATTGTGAGCAATGTCTTCAGTGATAATATGAGAAAAACAAATAATAATTGATTTAAATCTATATAACATTAAGAATTCAATTGAAAAGATGTATTTTCATTATAGTGAACTTTCCTCTATTATAAACATATTCTTCAGTCCCAATGAGTTGATAGCACTGGCATTGAAGTGTATCTTCATTTTAAGTGTAAAATTAAAGACATTAACAAAGAATTGGTATTTTTTCTTCTAATTACAGTTCTATTAGTTTAAAACAAAATATGATTTTCATTTCAATCTTTATTATATGTTATTTCATGAATACGTTAAACAATTATCACAAATCATTTCTAACTTGAGCTGAAGGTCGCCTTCTTTTAGGATTTTTTGTTTTTATGTAATGTATTGTTCATTAAAAGTGAATATTGTATTGAAATATTTAATGACATTTTCGTAACAATTGTATTGAATATGATTTGGAAAAATAGTGAATAATATCCACTAATTTGATCGCAAATCAACAAATCAAATGACATTCAAAGTTATCGCAAATCAATAAGAAATAAATAGATAAGAATATAACAAACTTTATATGGTTTGAGATTTCAATCATCTCTTGCTTCAGAGCTTTGTTTTTATGTCAGTTTGTTATTAGCTCAAAATGTTAAGCTCAAAATGACTTTATTGTCACTGTTTTATACTATCGTAACATCCATTCATTTCAGGGACATTTATGTTGTGTTTAAGAATTTTTACTTTGTTTGCAAAACGAGTCCAAAAGGTCTTCATTTGCTATTTATTATTTTCACCTCATTTTATGCCAAAATGTTGTCTTAACTTTTAGTCTAACTTTTATTTCAAATTCGGTTTAACTCAATATTTTGTCAAATAATTACAATTTTTGACAATATTTTTGGCTATATTTGAGTCAAATTATTGTAAAATAAGGAAAACTGTTTTCAAAACGTGTTTATATCGCTCTGTTTTGACATGACTTATAGTATTAAATATTAGTTATTATTTAATAATTTAAACATTAATTTATTTATTAATTTTACCAAAAAATCTATAAATATATTTGATTTACAAGAATTTAATGAATATTAGTTTTAATGTAATATTTAACATATTTTGTATAAAACAAATTATAAAATTGAAAAATACTTCAAAGCATTTATTGTTCTGATTGTGAATATAATGTTAGTTTGACATTGGTGCTTTACATACAGTATGCAATGAATGATTTATGAAAATTAATTCATTTGAGCCGTAATTCGCATTCATTAATAACATGTGAATTCTATGTGTTTGATATTCAACACTCACTTATGGCTAATAAATTGAAACACAATTAATGACACTTTTCTATTGATTTTTCAAACAAACTCTTAAACAAATTCGTATTTTATTATTATATTGTATTTAATAAATAAATAAATAAATGCACTTAAATTTCAAGCACTCATTCAATTAACAGTTTGTCAAATAAATGGTTTTGAAAACTGTTGAACTCATCCCAAACATGTTTAAAGACATCAATGTTTAGTATTTCATACAAACGAATACAATTCAATTGAATTTCTATATTTTTGATCAAAGTTTGGATTATTAATAATAAAATATATTATTAATTAATTAAAAAAATATATTTAAATAAAAGAAAATTCATTATTACTTCGGAATTAGAATTGTTTATAAGAATATTCACATAATTGTCGTCTATTTCAAAACAATATCAATTAATAGTCGACTTTATCTTTCAAATAGGGTTTTGTAAACTCTGGTTATGCCGTCAATGGAATCGCTGGACACGTAAGTCAAAGACTTTCAATATTAAATTGATTGCATATTTCAATACAATTCATGAATGCTTTCAAAAAATGGCATAATTTTAATATTAATATGAGTTCAAAAGAAAATAAAGTCTTGATTTCAAAGCTTGACATAAAATATATTATATAAGCATTTATTTCTCTTTTTCGTTACTATTTTGAAAATATTTTCATAATTTCAATAATAATGATTTCAATTGCAATTTTCGTATTAAAAACTATATTTGAATTGTTTTACGATTGTTTGCAATGTTTTTACTGTTAACCAGAAATTGACGTTCAATTTATTGCTTTATAACTTATGTTTTGTTTGTTTTGTATTTTGTTTGAGCCATAAATTGTCTTCAAATAAGACTTATTTCAAGTTCTTCTTCGTATACGAGATAACAGTTAAATACCTGTCCATTCGTTGTGAATATAATGAAAAGTATTACAAAAAGTTATGAATTTATGAAGTTTTCTATGAAATAGTGATTTTTAAATTCATAAATAGATTGCAATTAAAAAAGTGTTAATAAAATGAATAATAATTTCAAAAATCTTTCCATTTATTTGGTTTTAAAAACTGTCGTTTCATCACAAGAATATTAATATATTTACTTTTGACCCCTTTTTTCATCTCATTTTCATAGAGAAATATGATTTTTAATAGTGATTGTATTGCTTTCAATTGTGATGTAAGAATTATAACCCTTTGAATGAAATCACATTTTGAAAGAAAAAGTGAATTGTTTTGAGTTTAATAAATAATTAAATGTAAAAAACAATTTAAAAAATGTGGGAATGTTTTCATTTATGTTTGAAAACAACTTTCAATTCATTTTTAACATTGAATTTACAGTGCAATTATATTCAGGCACATTATAGACCAATTGCAATGAGGTTTGAATTTTGATAAAAATTGTTTATTTTTTCCATCGTTTCAATGAACAAAATGACAATAATTCCTGAGTTAATCAACAATTGTTTAACTCAATGATTTGAGACTTCATTGAAGAAAATATTAACAATTTATTAATGCTTTTCAATAATCAATACTTTATATCAAATTGAAAGAAATGAATAAAAGTATTGATTTTACGGATATTTTATGTTATTTTAGTTTAATTGAAATTTTATTTGATATTAATTGAGAGAAATTGGCTCTAATATGGGATCACTTATCAGGTGCTCGAATGGCTAAAGTGGAACAAGTGTTGTAGTCATAGAGTGCTCAACACCGGTAACAATGCATTGCATAATTGAGTCCTGGCGTGGCCTAAGTCTTGGGTACGTCGACCTCAAATGCCATCGACGCGAATGTAGTCATCGAATTGCTTTTACTTGTGTACAATCACATACCTGGCCCTCACTCCGGCCTCCTTTGAAATCCTTCCTTACTTTTTGACAAGAAATCCTTAAAACATATAATGAGTCGATATTTTTTCATTTGTTTTTCTCAAATCTCATGACTCATAAAATATGAAACGAATGACAAAAATATTTTCTTCTTTTTTGTCTGATCTCAAGAAATAATGTTTGGATTATACCATAGTATGGTTGAAAGCGATGGCGAACTTTTTCTTCTTATTTTTGTTTTATCATAAGATTTGAGTCGAGAATAAAGTTTTTAAAACAAAAATACTGACGAGTTTTGAGTTTTTTTAACTGCAAATAATGATAGAAAGAAAAACATTTGAAGAAGAAATTCAACAAAAAAACTGAGTCTTAATTCATATGAACTTCCAATGAAATGTTTGGGTTAGGGTTCGGGTCGAGTCGAGTCGATCGCCAAATCCTGTTGCAAAGTATTGTACGAAAACAAGAAGTGTTGGCACAAAGAGTTGATGACCACAAATGAACTGTACGACCGCTTCCACACCACTGTTATTCAGTTTAATTGAAACCATTATTCATATCATTAAAAACTAATTTCTATTTACTTTTTCGATATGAATGACAAGTATTTATGAAATGACTAACAATTTCTTTAGAGTTTTAACCCAAAAAAAGTTTATATATTTTGTGTTAATAGCAAATGAATGGATATATCATATGATTATAACAAGCAAACAATTATCAGATCTAATTCATTGTCATCTTTTGGTTCTTCAATAGCTTTCAAATTGCTTTCAAGTGTTAAACAAATATTTCACTTAAAATGTGATAATTATTTGTTTTTCAAATGATATCAAATATTTTTTATGAGTTTTAATGTTATTATTAATTTTGTTATACATATTGTTGTATTATATAATATTTAAAAAAAATTTCGTTTTATTTAATATTTAATAATAATTTGAATAAAATTCAGACAAATATTTTAAAATCATTTCTTAAATTAGAAAAAGAGATCCAAATTTTTAACCACTTTTAACTGTAATGGTTTTGATAACAAACATTTGGCCCTAATTTATATCTGGATTGCATGGGAATGGGTTATGTATGGGTGCGACGCCCTTTCCATTCGACACTAAATTAGATTCATTTTAGCAAAAGATATTGTTATAAAAAATAATTTAAAATAATTTTTATTTATAATAAGTTATAATTAGAACATAAAATTGAAAACATTTTATGATATTTTTGATTTGAATATCGGATTCAACTTATGATACAAACGATAAGTAAATGAACGAAATGTTATGAATTATAACATAATTATTCTTCACTTAATACTTCTCAAAGTTATGGTTAGGTTTGAGTTATGAATTGTTATTCCCAATAGAGATGAACTACCAGTCAGTCGAACCCATATTCAAAAGTGGCAACAGATTGTCAAGTCTTGTAAAACAAGTCTTAGTTATAATTTTCACTTTTGAACCCCTATTTGAGCCAAAACTCATTTTCACCGAATATTTAATCAGTTTTCTGTCTAAATATTATATATTTGGACACAAATAAGATTAAAAGATTTGTTATGCATTTGAGCGACACTTATGTCTTGTTTTATAAACAACTTTTAGTTTCAATTATTGTTAGTTTCAAAAAACCAAGCGATTATTGACTGATCATAACATGCTCTCTCTATCTCTCTCTCTCTCTCCCTCACTCTCTATCTCTCTCTCTCTCTCCCTCACTCTCTCTCTCTCTCTCTC